>VWPU01010868.1:0-51049 GCA_013398955.1 Callaeas wilsoni
GCCCCCGCGCGGCGGGCGGCGGGAACGGCTGAGGGGCGGCGTGGGAAGATGAGAGAGGGTAAAAAGATAACGGTAAGGAAGTTATCAAGGGAAAACACGGTTCGTGCTTCCAGGAGGAACGCGGTCGGCGCACCCGATCTTCCACACGCAGTGCAACCTAAGGGGGACTAAACCGAGGGTGGAACAGAGGGGAGACCCCGCGGCCAGGCTCAGCCGAAACCCTTTCAGAGGTGGGAACTCTGTGGTGCTTTCCAGCCGATAAGCCGCACGGCAGCCGAAAACCAAGGGAGATAAAGGAAATATCCTGCTGTTGAATCATTCTCCTTGGACTAACGCATGTTCCCATCACCAGGTTATTTCAGACACTATCCTGAGATACCCCCCTGCAAAGGTACAACCACCCCTCACTAAGATGTATGACTAAAGTCACTCAATCTCCACCTAGAAATAAAGAAACAGTACAAAAGTGAGTTAAGAATAAGAGGAAATTAGGGAAGACTCTGTCGTAACTGCTGGGATCGGTCGATGGGCTGAACCTGTCTTCTCCCCCGTGGGGATGCCTAAGAACCGTACCCGTGCATGCTGGCTGATTATCTCCACCTAGCTTTTGTAAGGGATTACAGCTCGTTAATATATTGCTTTGACTTAATGCATTGCGTAAGATACATTTTTGCAGTCAGATACTATCACCGGCAATCCTGGAACCTTAACCTGTCACAGTCCCATTAATAAAGAGTGTTGCTCTGTAACCTGTTAGCGTGAGTCTTCATGGGTGCTGGCAGTGGGTAAGGGTGTGGAGACCCAGGAGCGGGTCTGCCTGCAGTGTGACCCTGAACAGGTCACCCTCCGACCTAGTGAACTGCTCAGTGAAAGGTCCCCATAACGAGATGCTGCCAGACTGGTCAGGCACAAGGGTCTCAGTTTTCCTAGGGCACTAGGACACACAGACTAATTAATCATCAAGGGCTTGAGAAAATCTCCCATTTTCACGTGACAGCCAGGGATGGCTGAGGGTCATCCTGAGGTGTGGAGTTGCGGGCAGCGGGCACTAGCAGGCTGGGCAGGGACGGTGCCACACTGTCCCAGAGTGCCCCAGGGAGTCCCTGTGAGATTCGTGGGGCAGGAGGGGCTGTGGCTGCTGTGCTGGGAGTCACGGAGCTCAGTGCTGGCTGTGAAGCCTGGCCTGGCAGCCATCCCTCAGGGGAGAGGGCCCTGGGTCCCATGACGGTGAAAGGAATAAGATGAATCTGTCTTTACAAACAGATCGTGTGAATCTGCTTGTAGATAGGGCTAGGAATGTATCGATTGGGAAGTTACAGAAGAAACTATTAGTTCTGGAAAAGGTTACTAATCAACAGACTGTTGCTCAGCCAAGGCCGTGTTAAATTCCTGAACCTAAAGGAAAAGAACAAAGACTTAATAGAATTATGATTAGTTTCTTTTTCTTTCTTTATATAACAAAAGGGGAGGTGCATATTAAAGAGGCCATAGAATAGGCAATTTGGGAAGTCTGTACCTACCAAGTACCTCAGCTAGTGGGGAAAAGGAAGAAGGCGATGCGGCCGGGAACTGAGGATAAAAAGGGGGCTGTGTCCCTCAACAATTTAATAGACCCCATGGGAAATGCCCCATGGCCTCTCCCTTTATTCAAATAATGTTACAGTACTCGTCTGTCTCCTTTCTGGACATAAACCTCTGGCACCTTGGGTTAATTTTCCAACAACAGGGTGACAGTAGGCATGTGGTAGATGAGCCATTCCCTGGTTACCCAGGCCTCTACTTCAGTCTGTGAGTCTTACACATGGTGATATTCCTGGAAGATGTTTCTTTTCTGTGGAGCTGCCTGGTAGCCTCTACATGCTTAAGCAGGGCCACTTGGAGCCAGTTTGCCCAATACCATGTCCAGGCAGCTTTTAAATATCATTAAAGGTGGAGACTCCACCACCACTTATTTGGGCAACCTAGTAAATGCTCATCACTCTCGAAGTGCTTCCTGATGTTAAAATGGAACCTCTTGTATTTCAGTCTGTGCCCGCTGCCTCTGGTCCTGTCACTGGGCACTACTGGCAGGAGTCTGGCTCTGTCCTCTTTGAACTCCCTTCAGGAATATATGTATGTTATGTAAGTGCCTCCTGAGCCCTTCCAAGCTGCAGACTCCCAGCTCTCTCAGCCTTTCCTCATGTGAATGGCGTTCCAGTCACGCACGCAGAAGTATGGGCTCACCAGGATCCCTTCCCTAACCTGATGGCAATGCTTTGCTGGTCAACAGTGACAACATGAGCCAGCAGTGTGCACCGCAAATCCTGTGTTCAGTTCTGGGCTTCTCACTAGAAGGACACTGAGGGGCTGGAGGGTGTCCAGAGAAGGGCAACGGAGCTGGGGAAGGGTCTGGAGCACAAGTCTGAGGAGCAGCTGAGGAAGCTGGGGGTGTTTAGCTTGGAGAAAAGGAGGCTCAGGGGGGACCTTATCACTCTGCAACGGCCTGAAAGGAGGGGGTAGCCAGGTGGGGGCCGGCCTCTTCTCCAAGGTAACAAGTGGCAGGATGAAAGGGCATAGTTTTAAGCTGAGTCAGGGGACGTTTAGGTTGGAAGGACCTAGAACCCGGACTCCAGAACCATGCAACGGTAGGAATTTCTTCACAGAAAGGATGATTAAAAGAAAAACAAAGAAAAAGGACGATTAAACATCAGAATCGTGGAGAAGTCACCACCCCTTGAGGTGTTTAAGGGTACTCAGTGCCATGGTCCAGTCGGCGTGGTGGTGCTGAGGCACAGGTTGGATGCGACGATCCCAGAAGTCTTTCCGAACCCAACTGCCGCGCGTTACTGTCGCTTTAAGGGCCGTCGGGCCGTCCCGTGGTGCACTGCGGCGGGCGCGCGGAGGGGAGCGTGGCCGGCGTCCGCCCGCGCGCTCGGTGCCGCCGTTCGCTCCGCAGTTGGCGGCGGGCGCGATGCGGGGCTGAGGGGTCGCGACCCCACCGCCGACCCACTCGCTCGCCCACCCACCCGGCCCTCGCCGCCGGCTCCCGGGCCCGCTCTCCGGCTGTTCCCGCCGCCGCGGCCGCCGCCATGTCTGCGGGCTTCTCCTTCGGCGCGGGCACCCTGGGCTCCACGGCGGCCGCCGGGGCAGGAGGAGGAGGAGGAGCAGTCGGGGGCTTTTCCTTCGGAACCTCCACGCCGAGGTAACGCGGCGCCCCCACCCCTGCGGTTCGGCCATGCCGGCGGCCCCCCACGGCCTGGGGCTGCCGCGCGGGCCCGGGCCCAGCCTGAACCAGGGCCCCGGTGGTGCGGAGGGCCAAGGCGGCGTGTGCGAGTGAGCGAGTCACTGCCCGGGCTCGTGTCTCGATGCTTCGCCCCCTCCCGGAGGGGCCCGGGGCTCCGGCAGTCCCGGCCGCAGGGCCCTTGGTGCGCGGGCGAAACGGCTGCACCGTGTCTGCCCCGGCCTCCCTCCTTGTCTTCTTCCCGGCCTGCGCCTTTAGCAGACGCGTAGGGAGCGATCCGTTCAGCAGCTAATAATTAAGGCAGTTGCTCCTCTTATTGTGCTTTGGTTTGGTTTTGGATGCCTCTCTCCGCGGTTCACTCTCTGCCGCTCTGAACGCAGGATGTGAATCAG
Source organism: Callaeas wilsoni (assembly GCA_013398955.1). NCBI lineage: Eukaryota > Metazoa > Chordata > Aves > Passeriformes > Callaeidae > Callaeas > Callaeas wilsoni. The sequence continues at coordinate 3,613 of VWPU01010868.1, forward strand.
ATGTGTATCCAGGTTTCTCTCAAAAGTCAGCCCGCGTTTGTGTCCGCGGCGTGGAGCACGTTGGTGCGGGAGCCCACATGTTCAGTATCCAAAAGTGATGCTCTGTATACGTTTTAGAAGTTAGGATCGATATTACACTTTCTGACAAAAATAACCTTGTGTTTGGTGTATAGTATGTTGGGGTAAAAGGAGAACTTTGTAGTATACAGTAGGCTCTGTACTCAAAGCCTTATGGTTTAGGTTTCTCAGAATAACAGGTAAGGCGTTCTTGTTGGTGGACTTTTTTCCTGTTTTCTGTTTCTTTGCACAGAACTAAATAGCAGAGACTGTTTATTCTGGCCCGCTTGCTGTTGTACCTCTGTTGAAGATTAAGGCTGTTGTGGGACTTCGTGTCAGAGACTTTCCCAAACGTGATCAGAATTAATAACTGTAGTGTAAACTAAATGGACGGGGCAGTTACTCAAGGGAGCTTCGCTTGAGGTGATACATTTGGCAATACCTGTTAGAGACAGGAAATAGCATTGTGAGATGAAGAGAACAGAACATCTGGATCTGAAGGACATCCATTTAATCCTTGGATTAAATGGCAGTATTGTTTCTTTGGAAGCCCATATGAGAGGGAACAAGATTTCTGAGTTCCTTGTAATAATGTAAATGTTGTTGTGACAGATTGATGACTGTCTTGTGTTATTTCTGCTTGTTTTTGAGGGGGGTATTGTTTGGGGATTTGGGGGTTTTGAGTTTTCTTGTGGTGGTTTTTTTGTAGGGTGTTTTTTGTTTGGTTTTTTAGGTTGGTTTGTTTGTTTGTTTTGTCTTTTGGGGTTTTTTTTGTTTGCTTGTTTATGTCAATTCCTACAGTAAAGCTTATGTGGACTTGATAGAGTTTTTGCTCTTTTGCTTCATGCCTTCTTAATGTAGATTTCCTGTGATTAAAATGAGCAAGTTAAAATAATATTTGTTAATTCAAAACCATTCTTCTCAACGTACTGAAATAATGGAAACTCTTTTGCCTTGTTGATCTGCACTTTTAAAAACTGCCTATTTAACTTAAATATTTTTGTTTGGTGGGGTTCTTGTTATGTTCTATCTGGCTTTTTTATCTCTTAAAAAAGTTTAATAGGTGCTAAGTAATAGCAGTATGATGCTCTATATTTTTATTCATTTATTTATTTTTACAAGCAGGACCAGTCTTCAGGGCTGTTGGTCAAGGAGTATCATAGAGGAAAGGGCTTTCTTACTGCTTCTTGAGCATCCCTGTGAGATAGCTTGCTTGAGAACATGTTTGAGACTGTAAGAAGAAGCTGTTCTTCTGAGCTGGGCCTAAGATGATATTGGCAGGTGTTGGGAGAAAAAGAATTGGATTGTCTGGTCCAAGCATAAATGTTATGTGACCAAAGATTATATTCTGGTAGCTGAAAGCCTCTGTGACATGCCAGCCTGTCTAATTCCTGCTTTGCACCAGTAGCCTTTCAGGTACTTGCACTCCTTTTTAGTTGGTGTTCTCTTACCACGTGCTTTAGCCAGGCGCAATGCTTCATTCTGGTTCTAGAATTAGAGTTCAGATCTGACTTCTGTGACCTGAGCTCCTCTTCCTTCCGTGTCCTTCGGGCCCATGCTTTCTCCTGCTGGTGAGAATGCTGCCATTTCTTTGTACCTACATTTTGGACTCTTTCTACCTTGAAAAAAAGGCCACTTCATTTCATTTGCGTTGGTTTGGGGTTTTTTTAGTTTCTTCCAGTGCTGAATATCACAGTTTGTACCTTAGCTTTCTTCTACAGGAATGCTGTAACACAAAAAATTTTCACAGAAGAATCATCTACTGGTAAAAAGATGAGACACATAAGCTCTTGACTAGTGAGAGAAGCATCATCTATGTTTGAAGTTAGAAGCAGTTAGGTCATGGTGCAGCAGTTTGGTATGTTGAAATTCTGGGAGTAAAGACAGCTGAAATGCGCTGGATCCTGTGGGACAGTTGGTGAATATTTGTTCTAAACTTCTTGGCCACTCTGCTTCCCAAATTACTGCCTAAAAAATAACTTACACCTAGTACTGAACTTGCAACCAACTGGGCTTGCCACAATCAGTTTTACAGGTAGTTTGAAAAGTTCTAATTCAAGAGCTAATTGTACCATTTTTTAAAGGATTTACTTTTATGTTTGACTTGTTATTTTAGGAGCTGCCCTCATACAAAAAGAGAGAGGAGATAAGGGAACAGTGAAAGATACTGAACATCTGAAAGAGAAAACTCCTTGACAGCTACTAGCCTGAAGTCTAAATTGCATTTTGTTTCAGTGTTGCTGTTGTACTTAAGCAAAATCTGTTTGTGAAAACTGAACCTTGTTTCTAAAAAGGCTCACAAATGGGACCAGGAAGTTACTGCAAATTATTAATCTGATAAATTATTCATCTGATCTTCCATCAATTAAAAACAAAATTTTTAAAACCATAGACTCATCTGGGTGCTAGTACCTATAATTTCGTTAGCTGGAGATAACCATGATTATTGTGTTCTGCTGCATTCTGTGCTAATTGTAAAGCTTGTTCTCTATTTGACATAAAATCTCTAAAATGTGTAGTTACCCAAAAGAAATATTAAAGCCTTCATTTTCCTAGTGATGGCAAATCTGATTCTCTCTGTTCTTTCTCTTCCTCTTCACCTGTAAAAGTAGAGCTGGAAGTTTTTTTTCTGTAACTTTCTGACAGGTAGACAGTCTGAAAAAATAAAGTAGGCATGTGGTTGGCACGTGTGCAAAAGGATAGCATTTTGGTTAGAAAATTAATTCATGCTTCAGTGTGTTTTGATGGTAAGATAGGGTGAAGTTGTGCTGTTGATGTGAATGGTTCTGTGTCTCTGCTTATCACTTAAGAATGAAAGAAAGCAATGCTGGTTGAAGTTTCTGTCAGAGATAACTAAGTGGACTTGTAACCTGCTTTGAAAAGATCTTCATACAGATTTGTTATCATCTTTGTGCTTCCCTCTAGCATTTGTTCTCTCATTTCAGTAGCATGGGGAGGACAATTAGGCAGAACAAATGAGATGATCTAACAGAGAAAAGTTGAAATTTCTGAGTGGTCTAGTAAGATCTATCAGTTCAGCAGCAGTTGAACAAATGCTGGAGTTAGCATCAGGGAAGGAATGGGAGTTAGAGAGCTGTGGAAGGAAAGGGGGAAAATGGACTCCCTCTTTCTGTTCAATGACAGTGAGCTTGGACTCTGTCTTGCCCAGCTGGATTGTTTGTGATGAATGACGTTTGTGGGAAAGTGAATGATGGCATCAGAAAGAAATTGGAATAAGGGAGGGGGTGTTTTCATTTTGAAATAGAATTACTTCTAATGGTCTTATTTTGTAATAGCTCAACAGGAGGACTTAATTTTGGAACTCTGGGCTCTTCCACTGCTACAGCAACTACATCGGCTCCTTCATTGGGCTTTGGGAGTGGACTTTTTGGATCAAAATCAACCACTGGCTTTACACTAGGAAGCACCAGTACAGGTAGAAAAGAATTCTTGTACCACAGATTTTGGATTCAGCAGTGAAGAAAAAATTTATATGTACTCAAAAAACTGGGTCATCCTAAAATGTTTGCTATTTCACAGTAGTTCTGTAGCTCAGAGTATTACTTACACAGTTTTATAAAATGGCTTTGTTGAGTAGTTTAAAAGATCATTCATTGAGAATTAAGCAGTACCAGTGCAGCAGAATCACAAATGCAATTACCAGAAGACTTCCTGGGCTACGTGTAAATTGTTCTGTAGTTTGAATCTTGGTGTATTTTAGAAATCTTAACTCTTCATCCAGGATGTTTAAAATTGACTTAAGATTGAGGTAAATTTAGATTTTAAAAGTATTTTAAGACTTTGTGGGGTTGTTAGCATTTGCAATGCAGTACTTGTAATTCTACAGTAGTGAACATTTCTGAGTTTGTTGTTTGGGGACTTTTAATGCAATATGCCTGAAGGAATGGAATATTTTCTTAGGTCTCTAATTCAGCCTGTGAACATATGGTTTCTTATGGGAGTAATGGAGTACAAAAGAGTAAAAGTTTTCTGACGGGGTGGTTTTTTTCAGCCATCAAGCAGACATAAATTAATACATTTTACTTTACTGCAATTTTGCTAGATAAAATGGTCTTTTTATTCTTGTATATGAGTAGATGGGGAAAGTTCTAAGGACTGATCTACTAAAAATAAATTCAGCAATAGACTGAAGGCTTGTATTACTGTGGTTGGCTACATTGCGGTAGTTTTTTCAGTGATTCTTTTGCCAGTCTAATCAGATGGTTTTTTAAATATGAAATGGCCTAACACTGTATCCAGAATAATCTCTTTAAATTACCAGTGGTGCAGAAAACCTAAACCAAAACACAGGATTTTACAAGGACTTTAGACTCTATAATCTTCTTCATTATACTGTAAATCTGCTGGTTTACATGCTGGTGTTATGTACTACCATGTGGCTGAAAAATATACATGATAGAATTACTAGTTTTCATTTTTTTACCTTAATTTGTTTGAAATTTCAGATAATTTACTGCTGTGTTAACATCAGCTTCACTGTTAGCAGCTTCTTAAAAAGAAGAGTTATGTTTTTTGAAGTCAATTGTGCTTTGATTTTTGCTGCTGGTGTTTACCAATACTGTTTTCTGTGTTAATGTTTTATTTTTCAGTACACTACAGAAAAAAAATTGTATAATAGTTGTCTCATAATGTTGCATTATTTCAGGAGTTTGTTTCATGTTTTTTCACTGTCATAGCTTCTCTGTGGCCTTCTATTACTGTACTTAACCTGTTTATTTGTTCTCGTTATTAAAGCAGGAACAGCAACAACTATTGCTACAGGACTGACATTAGGTAAGGACCTAATTTGGATTTTAATGTTACACAGACAAAAAAACCCCAAGAGATACATCTTTCTTGTAATTTGTAGAGTGAGTGATCATATGTGAGCTTTTTCCCCATCACTAATTGCAGTTTGCTTTGGATCCCAAATGTAGGGGGTTGTAAATCAGAATAGAGCCCTGCAGTTCTGGGCACTGTTAATTGTTAAAGGATTATTCAATTCTTGTACAGCAGTGACAGTCAAAAGTTGGACTTCGTGTTTATATTCCCCTAATGAGTTTAATCCTTCAGCAGAGCGGAGGGAGATATGTTATCAAAGAATTATACAGAATTTCTTGGTCTAGTGAACCCTGTGTGAACACATCTCTTTGGTAATTACCTCTTTAAAACAATAAAGAGGGTTGAACTGGGAACAGACTTCAAGAATATTTTTTGTTTCTCTGTGATGATTATTTTGCAGTTGTCATTAGAAATACAGGAGTATATGGGTTGTTGTTGGCTTGGTTTTGATTTGTTTTTCTTTTTAAACAGCAACTGAGGTCTGAAGAGTAACTGAGTTTGAGTATCACAATTGTTAGGGGTGGAGGTGCTACAAGATGCACTGCAGTCAAAGAACTTAGGAAGCCATACTGTGAATAAACAGGGAAAAATAATGTTGAATAAAGAAGCAAATCAAATGGGCAGAAGGGAGGAGCAGCAGCTAACCCAGAAGAGACTGTGTGATACATAATCATATGTGAAAGTCAATACTATGCAGATGAACATTAATTCTTTTCACTAGCTGGATGAAATGATGTCATCCAAAACAGACAGCAGTTACTGAGTATACAAAGTATGTGTTTGCTGTTGTGGTTTGTGTATGTATGTGCACACTCCTTCACTTTGGAATAGGGGTTTTAGAATGTGAAATATGTTCTTACTATGAAAACAGCAGCACATGGAAATTATTTGTTTTACTTCAAAAATGGTCAAAAGCAAATTTTGATGGAGTAACAGCTCAACATATTTTTCTTGTTTACAAATTGAAAAGATACCTGCATTCATTTTGGCACGCACATCTAATTGAGAATTTGTAGTCTGTATTTTGAGCAGAATTGTTTATAGCTCCATTTACCAGTGTTTGTGTCGTCTACTAGATGCTTTTGGTGGAAGTTGGGTTTTTTTATACAGTTTTAAGATTGCTACTAGATATAATTGCCAGTCCAGAATTAAAGCCCACTGGATCCCTAGGAATTCTGGAGCAAAAATGCCTGTGCACTTAATGTAAACCACTGAAATTTATTTGAAAGTTCCATGGGAATATTTTACTTGATGCAAGTGATCTTTTGTGCTGTGTTATTCATGCTGGTTAAATGAGATGCAGAAGAGGTGGTGAATTTAGCTTTCATTCTCAAACAGAATGTTCCAAGAGTGATAACTGGTTTCGGATTTCTTCTAGGCACACCTGCCACCACATCAGCAGCTACCACAGGCTTTAGTTTAGGTTTCAACAAACCTGCAGGTTCAGCCACGCCATTTGCTTTACCTGTTACTTCTACCTCAGCGGGTGGCCTGTCATTATCATCTGCTCTTACATCAACTCCTGCAGCAGGTAGGAAAATGTTTAGGGGTTTGGGGCTATTTTTTGTTTGTTTGTTAACAATAAAGCTTTACTGTATAACAGTTCTACATCTGTTTTTCTATTATTTACGTAGTCTTGTGGTACATGAGTAAAGGGGTTCATTGGACTTCTCGAGGTCTAGATTTGGGTACCCTAATACAGATAGAATTATGGTCAGTGTGCCTACTGATATAGACAGCGTATAATCCCAGTCATTAGAAGTGTAGCAAGAGCTGATTTTTAATGTAAAAATATTTTTCTTATTGTTAACCCCGCTGAAGATTGAAAGCTTCCTACTTGTGCAGCTGCAAAGTTCGGAAAATGTCTGCCTATTGCAGGTGACCTGAAACGGTTAACTAGCAGTGGAAATAACATTTTTCCAAATTACTTCTCATACTGTCATACACCTGCCACCATATTTAACTCAGCTGAACTGCACCATGCATGATGGTAATTGAGACTTTTATTTTTCTTAACCTTCGAAGTCTGCATTTGAGTTCAGCTCTCTGTGCCCTCTGTTCACTGTCCCTTTGTGCCTGTGGTCTTTCTCTACTCAGTTCTTCCCTATATTACTAAAAGTTGGGATGCTTAATTCCAGAAGGCAGCTCAAACTACCATGGAAGTCTTATTGTATCATGTGTCTTGTGTAAATATTTTAATGTTAAATGTAAAACATTGAAATTTCAGCATTTTAATAAAAAAAACCAGTATCACCTACTAGTTAAATTATGCTGTAAAATAAATTCTGTGCTAGGTTCTAGAATTTGTAGTGTTTTGGAGGACTGCCAGAATTTTTGTATAGTTGCAGGTAAATATGGACTAATTAGGGTTATGAGGTTGTAAAGCAAAATAACATATAATTCAAAGAGCTCTGGCTGTCTGAAAACTCTGCAGGAAATAATAACACTTACTATCCAATTATGATAAAGATGCTGTTCAAACCTTTCAATTATTTCAGATTGTCTATGGATATATTTGAAGGCAGTGTCTGCATGAAGCTGCTTTCCTTTCTCTGCAGGAACTACTGGCTTTACATTAAATTTGGGTGGCACAACTGCTCCGACTACCACTGCTTCCACTGGCCTTTCCTTAGGAGGAGCTTTAGCAGGCTTAGGAGGTTCACTCTTCCAGAATACAAGCACAGCAGCAACAGGTGAAAGTTTAGTTTCTTCCTCTTGTCTCAAAACAATGACGTTTAATGTGTGATTATATAATGTAGGATTTAGTTTATACAAAGTCTTAATACTGTGGAAGTGTAGTTTTTAAAAATGTTCCAGTTAGAAACAGTGTTGCTATCCATGGACAATAAAAATGAAACTAAAATAATTGGCTCCTTTCTTATTGTTAAATTCATTTGTACTTAACACTTTTTTAAAAATGAAAATGCAAGGAAATCATTCATTCTCTTAATTGGCTCAAGAGTGTTAATCATATATGGGAGAGTGCAATGATATAGGGCTCTCTCTATCTGTGTAGTAATGGAAAGCTCCTTATTTTTGGTGAGTTTTGGTCTGAATAAAATATTTCACTGTCAGTGTTGTAATTTCACAGCTTCCTTTCTTTTTCAGCTCTAGAGGAAGAATTTGTACTGTGTTGTAGTCTTGATAACACTGCAAAATGCAAAAATGCTGTTTGGATTTCTTGTAGGACTTGGGCAAAATGCTTTGGGTTTGACTCTGGGGTCAACTGCAGCTCCTTCAACTACTGCCAATGAAGGTCTTGGTGGCATCGATTTTAGTAGTTCTTCAGACAAAAAGAGTAAGTTTGTTTTAAAACATTTTTTTTTTTAAATTGAGAGAATGATCAGAACACTACAGCAAAAACTATTTTATTGGGTTACAAGCATGGAATTGAAGTTGGCAACTTCTTTCCCTCTTACAAAGGCATTTCAGTTGATTTCGTTCTTAGATATTGTGCTTGTACAGAAGAACAAGATTGTGTTTGCAAATGCAATGTAATATTAATCAATTAATTTAAAAAATAAGTATAAGATCCTGAGAGCCAGGATCCTTTAGCTTTTTTGGGAGCGAAGACTCGAGGCTGCTTGCTGAGATGCCGTTGCAGGTTTCTGCAGAGCTCTGTGTCCGATTGTCACTAGAGGGGGCAGCAGAGCTATGTTTGAGTGGTGCGTTGTAAGTATGAAAAGCACTAATTTGAAACTAGTGTTGTCTAGCTGTAACAGATCTCAAACTTGTTTTTTTCTTTTGAAAGCCTGCACAACTAAAGTGTCCTAATTTTAGGTGTTACTCTTCAAAGCTATTTCTGGTGGTGTGTAGTTGTATATGATATGTTCTGTCAGGTTGTTAAAATAAATTATAAAAACTTCTGTGGTAGCTTTAAAATACTTAAGTAAGGGAATACTGATCATTGACATATGGACGCTTGTTAATTTGCCTTGCATTTACTGGGGAGTCAGTACTGTTAATTTAATATCTTGATATCATTCAGGATTGAAATTTTGAATTAGGTATGCCAATAGCTGAAAGAGAAGAAAATATATAAGCTCTATTAAACCAGCTTTACAGAGTACCATAATTTGTGGAGAGTTCTTACTTGTAAAAGAGAGGACATATTGACTGTCAAAACTAGAGTGCTTTGCATGATGTTGATTGTTTTTGGAATTTATTACTGAAACTTGGAGTAATGAAAAGGGTCTGATACTTAGAGGATTTCCATTACTATAATATTAGGATATCACAACACTTCCATAACGTACAAGTATCATAAAATAAGGACCAGAGAACCACAGAGTCAAAATCGACTTTGGTAGTAGTGTTGTTTTGTTCACCTCTTAGGGTGGAAACTTAAATGAGTAACCTGAATTCCTCCATATGTTGTGTAGTGGAACTGGGCAAGTTGGACTATTGCTGTCAGGATGAGCAGAGATCCCTTAGCTAAGCAGTGGGAAATGTCAAAGGAGACTATGTTTTCTGAGGTTTTAATTCAGAAATGTTTCCTTTAATGGCTAGTGCTGGCTTAAGCAGCCCTAATAAATATCCTTACCTGTGTGCTGCTACTTAGTTCTGTCAGTACAGTTGTGGTGGTTGCATGGTTTTGAGGTTTTTATTTCTCTCTTCCTCATGAGGAAAAAGAAGGAGGTGATATGGCTATGAAAGAAAAGTGCCCTAGCAATCTCAGGACAGATAGGGACTAGCCTGTGTTCTCTCTTCTGGAACTGGTTATAAAGGTTTTTGCTTGTGACTATCTAGTATTTCTTTAAAATATGGCTGCAGGGAAAAAAAAGCTGTTCTAATACACATTTTCCTCTTGTATTGCCAAGAGAATGTTAAAAAATGTAAAATCTGAAGCACTCACTTGCCCAGAAGGTAGCAAAATCTGATGTCAAATTTGTGTCTTGTAAGTATTGTGATGTACAGCAACAACGACAACATAGAAAGGTGGCTGGAGCACAGAAGCAAAGTGTACTTAGTTTGCTGCCTCTTTTAGATTATCAACAGACAAAGAAGTCCTAAATTCTCGTGTTTGCCCCTCATGCTTTTCTTCCCCTAATTATGTGTAGATTTTTTTTCCCCTTTGGCAGAAGGCATAGGGAATGGTTATGAGTGCAGTCTGTCTAAAGTACTGGGTGACAGAGTCTGCCAACAGTTTAAATAGATGTTGCTTCTAAAAGTAGTAGCTTCTGGCAGGAGCACTGACTTGTGCAGTTTCAAACGTGTGTGGTACTAGCATTAGCTGTGTAGCTGCTTTCTGCCTTGTTGGCAGTGACAGGATGCGAATTGGATTCAGCTGAAGAAGATGAGGCCTCTTTCTTGGGCTGAGTGCTCTTTGTAGAGACTGCTGTGGTATGGAATGCAATTACTGCCTCAGCCATAACTAGAAATAGTTGTGCCCTGTGTTATGCATGATGCTGTTTTCAGCTCTGTTCTGTCACTCAGAGGCATTTGGCATCTTGATCCACAGATGTGTAGCTTAGAGTGTGTAGGTGGCAGGTAAGCAGTAACATTTTCAGTTCTGTAAAATCTCACTCGTTTCTGGACTTAATGCAATAGCAGAATTCTTAGGGTATCTCAGTGGGCAAATGTTCATTGCCTTCATATCTGAGAGGAGGCTGCCGTTGCTGAATTTAAACACTTGAATGTTTTGTAGGGTGCAGGTTGAAGTGAGTTGAAGTTGCATAAGCAGAAACAGATTTCTTACGCAACTGCAGTTCATGCATTTGTGGTGACTTGTATGGTGATACAAGAGGTGGTTACTCCGAGTGCCAAGGAGTTAGCACCTCAGCTGTTGAACCATTGTTCCTGAAAAGATAATTATCTCTGAAGGGGGTGTAAATTAAAGCCTAGTTTCTTTTATGGCAAGCCTAGTCTGTTCTGCTTATCATGAGAAATTGAGCAGATTGTAGTCATTAGTTCTTCCTTAAAATCTCATTAGGATTGTTTTGTTTGTTCTTCAAAGCTTTATTTATGACCTACAGTTTTTATTTTCTAGGTGACAAAACAGGAACAAGACCAGAGTAAGTGTCAGATTTTCTTTGCATTCCATGTTTTAATAGAAAACAGCTAAACAAATATTTTAGCTTTTCTGCTGGTTTGATATTGAAAAAAAGATGTGTATAACCAACATTTGCAATATAGCTAATTTAGTAATGTTTGATCATGATTTTAAGCACTGCAATTCTTCCTTCAAATGCAATACCTACAGCTTATCTGGCATCTGCTATAGACTGATCATCTGGTCTGAAAAGTGGTTTCTGCGAACTTGTACTGCGCTTACACCACAGGCTTGGACCTTGGCGTAGGATCTGTGTGCATTAATCCAAATCATTCCTAGTTGCAACATTCATGCAATGGGTGCAAAACTCTGGAATCGCTTGCTTGAATGTTTTAGTGATATTTACTAGTCATGCAAAAATGTTTGGCAGTATTGAAGGACCATTTAAACATTCATTGTCTCTCGTAGAGATAGCAAAGCACTGAAGGATGAAAATCTACCTCCAGTTATATGTCAAGATGTAGAAAATCTACAGTGAGTAGTGGTCTTTATTTATGATCGTTGTTTAGCTAAAGTATTGTATACCGTTGATGCTCTGTAACAAGAACGTGTTCCTGCAGCCTGTGCAAAGGACAGGTTGTTAGCCCAAGGCCTTTCAGCAGGTTAGCCTTGGGAACAGAATGGATGGATATTTCTGATAGCTGAAGTCTTAGTCTGGTTGTTTTTCAGTCTCACTTTTTCATGCATTTCTGCAAATGTGCCTGACCAACAATATTCTCTTAACCATCTCTCTCAGAGTATTAAGCCTGTTGCACAGGCATAGTAAGTATTGAGCCTTATGCCCGTATCGCATGTGCATCATTCCATTCTGTGGAATAGAGAACTGTAGAAGAGTCTTCCCTTGGGCAGGAAGGAAATGGTTTATAGACTAGGCTGCATGCTTTGTATTTATGAGTTCAAAGTGGTAATTCTTTTACATAATGCTTATATATTACTATAGATATAGAGCAGTCTATATATCTTAGTTCATCAAGGGTCAGCATAACATTTTTAAACACTTGTTACTTAAAGTTCAGGAATTTGGGGAAAGGGGATTGGTTTTGGTTTTGTTATTTACAGTGTTAGCATCTTAGGAGTTAAGGTAGTACAATGCCATACAGTAATTTTACTGTTCAGTACTTGGTTTTGGAAAAATAAATTTAATAGTTACTTAAATAATGTGACCAAGAGGTAAATGCTTGGGTATCAGGTTCTTTATATTGTGTTTCTTTCCTCCTCACTCCTGTTTTTTTACCCTCCTCAGGAAATTTGTGAAAGAACAAAAACAAGTTCAGGAAGAAATTAGTAGAATGTCCTCTAAAGCAATGCTTAAAGTACAAGAAGACATTAAAGCTTTGAAACAGCTTCTCTCTGTAGTTGCCAGTGGATTACAGAGAAACATACTTAATATTGACAAGCTGAAAGTTGAAACTGCACAGGTAAAATTGAATATAACTTTTTTAATGTAGAGTTTGTATGTTGATTATTTCATATCGGATAGCTAGTCTTCATTATCAGTCAAGTTAACATGTGTCCCAACTAAACAGTTGTAAACACAATGAAAAATTGAATCACTTCTGATCTATTTGAAGTTACTGGAGGAAACTGGAATCTCTGATGTCTGTATTTTCAGGTAAGTACAACAGCAGTAAAATGACTTCTATTCAGGAAAGCATTCCTGCATAGCAAGGGCAATAGAAGGGAATGTGTATCCGCTTTAGTTCAGTTTCAGTAATATATTCAGCTGCTAGTGAAGACACATTTGTAACAACATGATGGACTCTCGAGCAGCAAAAATACAAATAAGTGTTCTTCTGATGGTTTTGGAGGAAAAAAATCTCAAACTACCCCATAATGTTTTAGGGACCAAAATTTCTTGATTAGCACTAGTATTCATTTAGGGAACTTGAGTCACATCTCTGTCCACCAGTCTGTGTCTTAACTGTGCAGACAGTTTGAGCTCAATTTTTGATGCAGATGCTTTTCAAGTTAAGCTCTGTACCACCTTTTATTTCATCTAGCATGTCAAAGATGCTTGCTATATAAATAAGTAATAACTTATTCTCAAGTCAAAAATTTGATGGTTTTTCTTTATTTTACTCTATAGTTGCACCTTGCCAACAGTTTTCTGTGAAAACAAAAGCTTGTTAATGATATTCTCATACTTCTGTACATTTCTGATGCAGCTGAGTATAATCACAGAACCAGGCACTGAGAAATTTTTAATGGTAAAGTTATTAGGAAGTATTAAGCAGAAGTGTATGCTGTAATTATCACATATAACATTACCATTTCCATAGAGAGACATTTTTCTGAACTAGTTTATATTTTTTTAAAAAGTCAAAATAATATATTTTGTCCTATTTTTTTCTCTTTTAGGTGTGTTACTTCTTGTATTGGACTGTTACTTTTTTCCCTCTAGTCCTCAATAATTATAATATTTCTGAAGTACAATAGAAAAAAATTGTTTCTGACAGTTTAGTGCAGTATTTTTCAACTTCTGAGCACTTAACTTACTTTCAGTATGTGCTGTCTTTTGTTCCATCCCCAAACTTCTGTTGGTATTTGCAGTTCTCCAACTTTCTGATAGGCTGTTCTTTGGAGAAGTTCTGATCAAATTCTATCACAGTGTTAAATAAATGAAGAAAATATTTTATGTGAATGAGGAGTAGAGTCCTAGCATTTTTATTTTTGAACACTTCATGCAGAACCTTACATTTTATTAATTTTCTCTGTTTATTTAGGAGCTAAAGAATGCAGAAATAGCACTGCGAACACAGAAAACTCCTCCTGGTCTTCAGCACGAAAATACAGCCCCAGCAGAGTAAGTTGCTGTTATTCACAAAAAATAGTCAATAATACAACTTGAAGAAGAGAGAAATTGAGGAGACCTTACTGTAGCCTTTCAGCACTTAACAGGGACTTGTACAAAAGGCAGGGACAGAGTTTTTAGTAGAGCCTGTTATGACAGGGGCAATGATTTTAAACTGAAGAGGGCAGATTCAAACTAGATCCAAGGAAGAAACTTTTTCAATTAGCATGGTACAAGTGGAAAAAGTTGCCCAGTGACATGTTGGATGCCCTATCCCTGTAAACATTCAAGGTCAGGATGTCTCTGCTTATGGCAGGGGATTTGGAAGGGACCTTTCAAGGTTGTCTACTCCAACCCAACTGTTTAAAGATTCTATGAACTTCATAATACAATTTCTTTTCCCTGCTTCTTGTAACACTTATATGGAGTGCTTCATAGAATCGGTGTTTTATTTCTTCACGTAAATTAACTTTATGTCTTAGACATGAGAAGTAGTCTTCACACTTGATCCAGCTGTAGAGTAACATCAAGAATGTCATACAACCTAACTGTGCAATTAATTGAATAAAAATTGGCAGCTAATAGAGATCAGGTTAAAAAATTCAGACAAATTAGTAAAGTTTAATCATACAATTTTATTGTGTTACTCATCTAGCTACTTCAGAATCTTGGTCGAACAGTTTGAAGTACAGCTGCAGCAGTACAGGCAACAAATAGAAGAACTGGAAAATCATCTTGCTACTCAAGCAAATAATTCACACATAACTCCACAAGGTAAACATTTCAGTTCTAGTCTTTTGTACATGAAGAATTTAGCCAGGTTACACCTATGATGAAAACATAGTAGTTAATCTCTCTCCTCTTCTGTTACTGTTGGGTTTTCTCATTTAATGTACTGAACAAATTAGTGTTCAGATAAATTCTGTAGTTGCTCAATGTAAAGATTTGGAATTAAAGGTTCCATTCCGAAGGGTTCTTGAGCTATTTAAGATGGATCCATTTCCTGAGTTGTGATTTTTAAGCCTGGTTTGTTTTGCCATCCACATCTCCCTCCCTTCAGCATCTAGCTGATGTCTGGCACCTTCTGTCTTGCACTGGGCTTTCTGGCCAGACAAATATGGGTGCTGTCAGCACCAAATCAAAATGAGAACTTTTCCTTAGTTTGGAGCCTGTTGGTATTGCCTTCAGCTCTGACCAACGGAGAAAATTTAGTCTTGTTTGCTGCCACATAATTCAATCTTGAGGAAAATCTCCCTGGTCAAAGAATGCTGACTTCTGGACAGTAGTCTTCTGGTTGGTTAACATTCCTGTGGTCCTAGACAGTTTCATCTTTTGAGCCATTTTAAGTGCAGTGATTTCAAGTGCTTGTCTTTTTGTGCTAAATGATACTTGAACATCTTACCATCACAGGATGGTGCACAGACTTCTGGACCTTATATGTCAAAAAGCAAGAGGACTGTCTAGACCTAGCTTCCATAATGAAAGATCTGCTGAATCTTGAATCCTCTTTGTGTGACCTTCTTGTCTGTCAAGAGTATGAGAAGGATGCCTTCACAGATTTTTCTAAGGTTTTCAGCAGTTTCTGCTATAATCGAAAGGTTCCTTGCCTGTGTAGGCAAGGCTCAATCTGTTGTGCCAGTATGAGCATATTGTCAGCAATGATCTGGTGATCTAGTCAGCAATCTATTGCATATGTAGCCTTTACCATACAGAAAAAACTTCCTTTGTCATGCAGGTTTCCATGACTCAGAATGTCCTGAAAATTTTGAAATATCTAGTAGTCAGTATCAATAAATTGCCGCCAGACTATTTGGAAACTTGTGGCCAGTCTTCCTAGATACTGCTGCCTCCACAACCCTGTGGACTGGCATGAGATGGATTCTACAGCTTTTGTGTTTTACAAGGGAGAAATTCCCCTATGGAGAGGCAAACATTTTCAGTTCGAGACTCATTGCCAGACCTAGGCATCTTCCAGAACTTGATAGCTACTATACGCATTTCAGTGTATATATATATATTTGCATTCAGGCTATGTGCATCGTTCAGAGGAAATACAGAAGCTGATCTCACAATGAAAGAACCACTTCAGCACTTTTCTGTCCTCCACTTTGGTACATTGTTTCAGTGCTTCTATGAGTAGAGCTTTTTTTTTTTGTGAGAAGATGCCTCATTCTGCCAAAACCTTTGAGATTTTTCCTTTGGTATAAGGTTTTGCCTTAGTGTTGGGTCAATGCCCTGAAAATACTTTTATATCTGTGTGGGAAATAGGATATCCAAAATATAAGACTTGTAGGCAAGAAGCTCACTGCTGTGTTTCTCTGATTATGATATGCTTGTGGGTAGAGCCAGATTAAGAGATCCTGTGATGCTTATTAATTACATCTTTAAAATGTAAATAAACCTTCCATTCTACTGCTATCTCTGACAAAATCAACTGAACACTTAACTATGCTTTAAGTCAGAAAGTGTGGAAAGTATATACAAATGCAAGCAAATCTGATTTAACTGTATCTACGTAAAAGCCACTGAGGTAAAAAAATGTTCCTATGTAATTTGGTAAAATTAATTTAAATATTACTTTTTGGCTTTGCTAAAATAATAGAATCATAGGAAACCCTTTACCATGTATGTAAAAATAAGTCTCAGAAAACAGTACGTTTCAAAATAAACTTTGGAGCCCTGTCAAAAAGTGGTCCTTGCATGGACAATTTGTGGCACCCAATTGCTGGGTCAAATCTTGTATTTTGCACTGTTGTTTTTGTGTTTTGTGTGCTATATGGATTTTGGGTCAGCTTCTTACTTTGGTATGAACACTAAATCTTTTCTTCTGATAATGAGATTGTTCCTTACCAATATTTTATATGCCTCTTACAGATTTGTCTATGGCTATGCAGAAAATCTATCAAACATTTGTAGCTTTAGCTGCACAACTTCAGTCAATACATGAAAATGTAAAGGTATGTTTGATGTGTTCCTGTGTTATTATTTCCTGTATGACTGTAAAGAGTCACTTTTTGAAACTATCTTCAGGTTTTCTTTTTGTTTGGTTGTTTGGTTTGGTTTTGGTTTGTTGTTGTTTTTGGGGGTTTTTTTGTTTTGTTGGATTTGTTTTGTTTTGTTTGTGGTTTTGGGGGTTTTTTTGATGGTTGTTTTTTTGAGTTTTTTGGGGGAGTTTTTGTCCCTTTGTTAAATTGACTGCTTTAAAAAATTTTCAAACTGTCCTGGAGAAGTGCTTTCATTAAAAAAGTAGCTTTCGTTCAACTGAAGTTGCATTTAAAGTATTTACTAATAGGGATAACAGCAACTGACCACAATCATTTGAGGTACAAAATGTTTTTCATCTAACTCTTTTCCTTTCTAATTGTTGATCAGTTTTTAAAATGTCTGTTTCCGAGCTCTTGTATGTTTTGATTTTTGCCCAATGACTTCTTGATCTCAAGCAAAGATCATCTAAATCTCTCTTGATCAAGTAGGTAACAGGTGGAAAAAAAAAGTGAGCTTCCGTATGTAAGATTTTTCAGCATATCAAAGAATGTTGGTTAAAGTTGTGTTCTGTCTAGTTTATTGATTTTAAACCTGGCTTTTATGTTAAGTCGTATTTGTAGAAGGAAAAAGAAAAGACTACGTATCAAAGGTTAAGTATCAAAGGTCATAATTAGGCCTGTTTTTTCCATCACAGACTATGGCTCATTCCAGTTCCATTTTCCCATTTACAGTTCTGGATATGTTGACAAAATGTCACTGTCCTCCAATCCATGATTTTTCTTGAAAACATCGGAATCCTTCTTGGCTACAAAAAGCCAAGCCAAAACAAACTAACTTGAAGAAGAGAACAGGTGTTTGAAATTGTTTCTGCTAAGTGACTTCCTTAATGGAAATAGCTCTGTTGAATCTTCTGCTGGTTTCCTTCTATAAGCTTCTTCTGCACAGCATTGCTAGTTCTCTAAACATCTGAACTTTTTCCTTTTTCTGAATAAAGTTCAGGAATGCTGAGCATCTTGTATGATCTTGATTCCTTGCATTACATTGCTTCTGTCAGCATAGATACTCACTTTACAAGGTTTACAGATACATGTCATCAGATATTTGTGCTGCTCTTAGTTAATTCAGTTTTGCTGCCAGGTATAGAATATATCAGCTCCTCCATATTTTCAGCAGAATTACCCAAAAAGTATCCCAGATATCTTCAGACTTCCTGCCTTCTGAGATTTGAAGTGTAACCTGAATTTGTGCAGTGGTCTTTGTGATGATGCGTTTTTGTTGTTCTTAAGTATGAACAGCTGGATTAGTGTGCAGGTATAAGCCATAGTATCTTCAGTACCTTGTCAGTGTGACTGAATAGGAAAGACCTTTCTTCAGTTTAGAGTAGAATTCTATTGTCCGAAATTAAGGAGGTGGTTTGAGGATTTTTCTTCTGGGAAATTCTTTTGAGATTTAATCTAGTGGGTGTATATGGATGTTGATATTTTGGAAGGCATTTTATAAATAAAGCTTCAAAAACCAGAAAGGTGAATGTAGTGCTCAAGTGAATCTGTCATTATAACCATCTGTTTTAGTTTATCAGCTACAAGATGCTAGAAGAGGAGAGCAGTTTTGAAACTGTAGTCTCTGCCTTATCTGATGGTTGTGATACGGTTTGTGGAAGGCAGAGCTGTGATCACAGTTCATTTCTTTGCCTGATGTAGACTTTCTGATTTACACCTACACTTTGATGCAGTGGTCTGAAGTTGTTAAAAAAAAAGCCTAAAACATCTTTGCATGGGGTTAGTTGCTAAATATATTTATATCTTGTATGAACATAGAGATGTATTCTGTGTCTCAGGTCAGTGAAAAGTAAAAGTGCACTTGGGCACAATTCAAGTAGGTAATGTCATTAAATCATTCAGCATAGCTTAGCCTTAAGAGCTGCTCTATGATGTCTAATGGCATTTGTCAACTCTTAGGGCAGTCAGTATGGCACGGTATTAAATCCCATCAGAATTCTACAAATGTCTTTTCTCTCTAAAGACAGCACTTCTGATGTGATAATGAGGTCATTCTTTGTGTATTTCCTGCTGTTCCTTGTAGATTTGGGATTACAGCTGTTCAAATCCTGAGTCAGAATTTTTCATCTGTAAACTCCTCTTTGAGGAAACAATCATATGTTTAGCCAGGAACACAGGACAAAGTACGCCTTCCATAAACTGGAAACTGTTGTCCTTTAGTAAATAAATTTCTTTTTCCGTCTTATAACAGAAAATCTTTAATAATTCTATTAGTTATCTATTTAAAACGATTTACTCTTTTTTTGTTATCCAAGATATCCAAAGTTTTCTTATCTGTGACAGACAGAAATTGCTCATGATGAGCAAGCCAAGCTGGGCTATTGCCACAGAAGGTGGTGGAGTTTTTAGGTGGGGAAAAGGGCAGAGGCAAGGGAAGATGGGGCATGACACGACAGATTTGAGCTACTTGTTACCCTAAGGTAGAATGATCTGTTGCATTTGGACTGTGTTACATTGCTAATGAAATGCATCAGAAACAAGAGTGAATTCAAAAATTTTGGTAGCTTCTTTAGCTTTGTGGTAAGAAAAAATGCAAGAGTGAAAGGAAGGAAAGAAACACAGGTGAAGGTGATAGGGAGGCGAAAGCAGACTCCATGGGGAAAGGGTGGCACTGACGAAAAGTGTGTATTTTATAAGCTAGTAATGTGGGGTTTTTTTCTCTTGGGTCAGCTAAGTACAGTGATACAAATTGAATTGTGGTGTTTTGCACCAACATTGAAAGACATAGGCTGACATACTGAATGGTATCAGTTATGCTTAACGGCTTTGCAGAATTTAAGTATGGAACCTGTTCTGGCTGTAGGTGTTGCAAACCAGTTCTTTTTAGCTCATAGCCTGGCAA
Organism: Callaeas wilsoni; assembly: GCA_013398955.1. NCBI lineage: Eukaryota > Metazoa > Chordata > Aves > Passeriformes > Callaeidae > Callaeas > Callaeas wilsoni. Next base: position 23,241 of record VWPU01010868.1, read on the forward strand.
GGGCTTTTGGGTTTTGGAGGGAGCTTCTCATTTGTTTTGGTGATGGTGTTTGTTGGTTTGGTTTTTTGTGGGTTTTTCTTTGTTCTTTTAGGAAATGTTATTTGTAACTCAGTGTCTCTTTCCTTATTAAGTTAAGGGTTTGTGTCCAATACATGGAATTAAAATGGCTTCCTCCCATCCCCTTCAGATGCTCAAAGACCAATACCTTGGCTACAGGAAAAGCTTTCTGGGAGATGCCATGGATGTGTTTGAGGCAAGACGAACAGAAGCTAAGAAGTGGCAAAGCGCGCCACGCGTTACCACTGGACCGACCCCTTTCAGCAACATACCAAATGCAGCAGCCGTTGCAATGGCTGCAACACTTACTCAGCAGCAACAGCCTGCTACAGGTCTGAGTGCATTCAAGTTATAGATTATTAGTGTTATGACAATAGTAAATTCGTGTAACATTTTCTATGAAGTCTTCCTTTGTGTTAGACTAAACATCTAAATGTTGTGATGAGCAAAGTTACTGATACATAGCCAATAGAAAAATGCAGGGTAGACTTAGCAATAATTATACAACAGATACTTAATCTTGTGAATTTACTTGTATTAGTGATACTTATTGTATTGTCCTAACTTACCCCTTGGAATGTGAGTCTTCACTCTTAAGTAACATCTCTGAATACACATAGTATAGCCTCTTTCCAAAAATTGTATCATTACAGTAAATTATTTTAAATTGGAGAGGAGAGAATATCTAAATGCATACTATCTTTTCCTTGTGTAAAATTAATAATGCATTTTTATATAGCACTTTGGAACTGTAAAATGAAAAATGCTGTAGAACAGGAAGGATAGTGCAGCAAGTCTCTGTAGAATAGGAAGTTAGATGCCTGGCTTATTTTGTAGCCAACTCCTTTGTCAGTATGACATTGGAGCAGTTTTTGCTGGCCATTCTGCTATTGTGAATAATTAGTAAAGAAAGTAGAGTGGGTCAGTGATTCTGCCTGTGCATACGAGTAAGAGGAAGACCAAAACAGAGGAAATGCATGACCCACTGTGAGTAAAGAATGGATACATATGGCAAAGGAAATAATTTAAGGCACCTTAATTGACATTTTTATACTAACCAACCCTCTCTGAGAGGGATGTCAGAATAGAGACAACTGAATTTATATGTCATCATTGAACAGAAATAAGATTAATTCCATTTAATTTTACTTGAACAGGGAAATATATCTATGTTGGCAAATTATGAAAAGTATCGGTAGCTTCATTCTACCTTTAATTTTCTGAAATGTTATTCACATAGGTGTACTGATGGCAGTGCTTTCTCTGGTCTTGTAACAGCAGTGATATTTTCAGTGATGCTAATTAGAGATGTATGCAGCAACCATGTTAAGTTTGACACATTATTAGACTGTTCTTGCCTTTTTCTAAGAGAAATACACTATGCTTCCAGCCCTCACTCTTCTAAACAGCAGGGAGATGGGTTTAAATTATAAGTATGCCAAACCACTTTGAACAGAACAGAACCCAAAATCTTTGTGAAATACTTCTTTTTGGAATTTCAGTCACAGACCACAGTCTTTCTGTTGCTGCTATGTTAATCCATGGAAATTTTGTTGAAGTGGCATCTTCAAAAGAGTTTGGTTTTAAACAGAAAACATGAGTTAATGTAATGTCACACTTCAGGGGTTTTAATACAGATACTAGTATTGTTGCACACTGCTTGTGCAGCCTAATGTTGCCAAAGTAATTTACTCTTCATCTTTTTCCTTATCTTACATTTATTTTTTTAAAGACTCTCCATGGTCATTACAGGATTAGTTGTTTATGAAAGTCGTACACTTGGGATGTCACATTTAAAATCATTCCTGCATTTTCATGAATTGAGGTGAGGGATTTGAAGTTCCTGAACTTTCTAGTCCAGATTCAAGGGAAGTGCTAATAACTTCAGTAAACTTATGCCACTTATGGCATGACTTTGTGAATATTCTCCTAGTAATAGGAACGAAGAGAGGAGGGGGGAAAAAACCAAACAAATGGCAGAATTGACCTGTACCAACACAACTGAGGTAACGTTGCTCTATACCTTGAGATATTTTGTAACATTTTATAGTGAAAGGAACAAATGGAAGTGTGTGAAGGTTGGTTTGTTTGGTTTTTTTGGGGTTGTTTTGACAGAGTATTTCAAAACCCAAAATTGTGCCAACTACAAGAGTGATATAGACAGAACAAAGCCATTAACTTACATCAAACATGCCAACAGAAGTAGAAAAGAGTCTTTTTACTACTTACTCAATTGGAATACTTTCACCCTCTGTGCAACTCACTGGAGGACCTGAAGAAATAGAAATACATTGATGTTCTGAGTGGCACTTTAAAAATACTTGAAACTCTTTATGGTTAGATGAACAAAAAAGGTACTTGGAGTTCTCTCTAGCTAAAACGTAGAATTAGTCAGGCCTAAATTATTTCAAAGATACCTTGAAGTCCTAAAAGCTTGTTAGATGGGAACATTTCATAGCTTTCCTAAATTACTGATTTCAGTGCTTGACTTTTTCTTAGTTACAGATTAAGGCTGCCACTTTCTGTTTTGGAGAAGAATCTGTTCTTTCAGTTTTGCAGAAATCTTTAAGGACTGCCTCCTCTTCATTTCCTTTTCATTGTTTGAGTTTTCAGCTGGCCATGTGCTGTAGTAGAGCAAATGCTGCATGTTTTAGTTTTGTATTATGTTGTTATGAATTGGATATACTATCTGCTAGAAATTAAAATCACACGTATTTCTTTGTGAGATCTAGATCCTGAAGGGTGGGATAGATGTGGGATGGTAAACGGTTCTGAGAAAAAAGGCTGTGGAAAGAGGTGTATGTAAAGGGAGGGGTAAGGGATGTCTCTGTAATACCTGATCTGCTGTTGCTGTTTTTGAAGATGAGAATTAAACAAGAAAATTAATCTGGCCTTTAAAGTTTTTGATGAAAAATGTAATACATAGTACTCTAGTATTGACGGATCAGGATGCTTAGTCTCTTTTTAAAAATATTTGATGTTTACATGGTTAAGTATTTAGTAAGATTAACTTAGAGTTAGCTACTGTTCTTTATCAGAAAAAGAGAAATAATTTATTTTACATTTATTTTCAGAAGTCAAAAGTTTAGTAGCTACATCTAACCTGTGGGATCAGGGAATGTTTCCCCAGTTCCTGGGTGTAGATATGCACCCTGTGTTCTCTCTGTATGCCAAAACCTTTCTGGCTTCTATTGAAATAAATAAAGCCAGTGAGTCCTGGTCATATGGAAGAAAGGGAGCAAAAATGCACTCCACTGCTCACCTGGGATGGGTAATCAGGACATCAGAACTGTGGTGTGCACATTAAAGCACAATTTTTGTGCAGTTTTTTTAAGCTAGAATTACTGAAATTATGCTAAAGTTTTGTCTGTACACAACCTTTCTCCCTGATTTGGCGCTTTCGTTCTGAGCACAGCTTTATTGGTGGCAGTGAGGCTGGTCATGCTTTTCTGCAGTAGCAGCAAGAGTTTTAAACACTGCCTCACCTGCACCCTCCCTGAGCAATCTTGAACAGCATGGAAGTTAAAATGGTGGTGGCTAATCTACCTATTATTATTGATGGGATCACAGTAAAAGATTTCAAAGGAAATTAAAGCCTAGTGCACTGAGACCTGTAAATTCACGAGGCTGCAACTGATGTTTTTTGGGTAAGACTAAATTGTCTTAAAGAAATGCTTTTCTTTAAGCTCACCTTTTCTCCTCTAAAAATAACCCCCTAAGAAACTCACTCTCTCCTTAACTGGGGAAGTACAAAGTTAGTCAAAGCATTTTAAAGCTGTTAGCACACTTTCTGTTTTGACTTAACTCAGTATGAGATTGAAGTTCTAATGGGAAAGGATACTGAAATCTTTATAGCACTTGAAACTTTTATTGTGTGGTTTGGTATTGACCTGGGTTAAAAATTAACCAGTGTATTACTCTGTCAGAATCAGATCTAAATTGTGCTGCTAAATTTGCTCACTGTTTGGACCAGCTGTAATTTAAAAAATTGCAGAACATGAGTAGGAAATCTGTCTGACCTGTCTGGCTCTCTGTAATGGGTCCTATTCATTAAAGTGAAGTGCTCTACAGGGCAGATACATCAAGTTTTAAAATGTTAAAATACTTGTTATAAAGAATTTGTCTCGTACCTGTAATAGCCAGAAGTGCCATTTTTTTTCTTGCTAATACTCTAGGCATCAAAGAGTCTTACTAGTTTTTTGCTATTGAAGATTATGTTTACTTACAAGAACTATTAGCAGTGATGATACATTCAGAACATTATGGTACAAAATCAACAAATATCATATGCTGTTGCTCAATAAAAAGTTTGTTAGCCTAAGGCATACGATTCTGTTTTATATGATCTGAGGCGTTTTAGTATAATGTTTTATACTGGCTCTAAAAAAAGCATGTTGCATTTGGTAAAAAGCTTGGCCTGGAGGACTGTAGTGTTTTGTTTATAAGGTCTTCCACTAACAGTGCCTCCTACTGAGATAGAAACCTGTGTACTTGAGAAGGAACTGGATATGTGGTTTTGGGTTCTTTTAGTTCATTAGCTCACTGACTTGTGTAGGGGGTTTTGGTTTTTTATTGTTAATTTTTTTCTTATTTTTTAAGAGCTGCTAGGTAGATGTATCAGTATTTAAACTGGATGTAAACAACTTTAGTTTAAAACTTGTGAAAATTTGTAATTGCAACATCTGATATACTTTTTTTAAGTGGAAGAAATAGCTTGGGTTTCCCAACCATTCCCTGCTAAGCAGAGACTGAAGGCTAACAACTTTAGTTGCCCTTAAAATTTAGTTTTAACACTACTTAGAGTATACAGATGTCATTCAGCTTGGATCACGTAAGAATGTTGTGTTCCTAGCAAAAGATGTTACTTTTCAACATACAGTGCCTTTCACTTGATTCAAAATGATTTTCCATTTAAATCTTCAAATACTGAAATGATTTTAAGAGCTTGAAATATTCACTTTTAAAACTATATAAATATTAGTAACAGGAAATTATGAATGAAAATAGCCCAGATGTGATAATGCTTTAGGAGAAGGCCAAAATCATCTGAGCTTTGTAGTGATATTTGAATAAATCATCACTTTGACAGATAACAGGATGTCGAGTATGTTCAAAGATGGAGAAGGCCATCCTGAGCAGGGGTGCGGATTGTCTGTGGATTAAGAGTTTGGCACTGTATTTTATCTTTAATGGTTAAACTTTTAAAATAGTGCACTGAAAACTGTTTGAAAAAGACAGGAATAGAAGATTGTACTGTGAAAACTGTCAAAATATATTAATTATTTATCAGAATTAATTATTTTAAAATGTGTTAGTGATGGGCTAGCAAGTTGATTCTTTATTCCCCAAGGTTAAGGTAGAAAAAGGAACTGAGACTGTAAATTTCATCTTGGCAGACTGAAATTGTTTTTTGACAGTCCTGCATCTTAATGTGAATATGCAGGGAAAGTACTGTCAACTCTTTTAAAATTATGGAACAAACTCTGAAATTTCGAATGTATCTAATTCATTAAGGTACACAAAACTGTGCCTTTTGTAAATGGTTTATTTAAACAGGTGGTTTGACTAGTTTACCTTATTGAATGGTGTTATGTAGCAGAGCTTAACAGAACTCAGTTATCACTTGTGTGGAATAAAATGAATTGTCATGTTACTGTGTAATTGACTTGCTTAAAAATGAACAATAAATTTAATAAAATAAAGTCATTGTCTTGTTTTTTATCTTAGTGTTCTGTTTAAATTTGGATGGAATACTTGAGTAGTTTTGAAGAATCCTATTTTTATGTAATTAATATTATGTAATACGGTTTTAGTTACATTAGCATCAGTTCCTACTTTTTTTAATTTGAAAGTTCTCCCTTATTCTGATTCCATTCATACAGGTGGCAAAATGTTGTTACCTATGAGTTCTCTCAAGGTTTTGATTAACATTTTAAAGTTTAAGGTGAGACTGGTTAACTTTTAAAAATAATAAATTATGTTCTTATGTTATTCGTTTTGGTTAGTTTCACCTTATTACAGTCAGTATTTTTTTAGATTTTTGCCAAGTCAGTGTAGAGTCAGACAGTTAAGTGAGAAATTTTGATGAGGTAAAATCTGGGATCTTAATGGGATTTGTTGAAAGCAATGATGTTCACATTATCAAATACTTGAATAAGTAAATAAAGGACCTTTTTACTATCAAAGAGTAAGGCAAGTTTGTTCTCATTTTTTTTGTACCAGGGCCACAGCCATCTCTGGGAGTTAGTTTTGGAACGCCATTCGGCTCAGGTATTGGCACTGGCTTGCAATCAAGTGGCTTAGGTTCTTCAAGCCTTGGAGGTACACTTTAACTTTTCTAATCTTTCATTGAATTATTATACCGCACAGCTGAATCTCTTGCAAACCTTTAACTCCACTAAGAGGGTGATCTGTTTCAGGGAAAGACCTTACAATTTGGCAGATCTGTGCTTTCCACAGGCTTCTTCCTGCCTTGCAGAAGGAGTTGCTAGGGCTAAGCCATTGTAGTAAAACCCCAAGATGAACAGGATGAGGTAATCACATAGAAGTTGTGCTCTGAAAGCTAGGGAAGGACATCAAGTACATCCATTTGGAGCTACAACTTGACTGGATTTTACCTATATGAAAGTTAGGCACCTGAGACATTAGATCACACTGTAGGTAATCCGTAAAAGCTTTTCACCTTTTAACTGTAGAGACCCGTTTCTGCTTATATTAAGATAAGAATAAATGTTAAAAAGTTACTGCATTTCTGGAATCCTGCTTGCTGAAGTCATTTGCTTTAGCAGTTACTCTGTGCCTCAGTGCTGAGGTGGAAAAAAAATCTCTTCCCCAGCTGAAAAAGCAACATGTGAAAGTGAGGGAAAAAATACTGATCAAAATGTTAATAGTGCTGGTGGGGAATATATTCCAGGAGGACACATGACTGTGAAAAAGTAGGTAATATTAAAAAACAAAATTAATGTAGACCTTTTATTTTAAATGTAATGTGTTCTCGGCACTAGAACTACAGATAGAATTTAAGTGATTAGTAGAATCTAATCGGCATGTAAATTTCCTGTCTATATAGGTTGGGGTTCCTACAGATACTAATGTCTTCTGAAGTTTTTATAAGATCTGCAAAGAAAATCGTTACATCTGCTGAGCCCAAACATAACGTGGTTTTTCTTGTTACATCCTCCCTTCTCTGCAGCCTCAGTCCACATTTCTACATTTTACCTTTGAGTTGAGCATATGAGTCAGTGTTGTAATGTATTTAAAATAATTAAATGTCACTCAGTATTGGGAAGATGATGTAACTTGAATGTTACATGAGTCTTACCTTAAATAATCACCTTGAAAATACCTTAAAATCTACCAGTGTCCCTTCTCATTAGATTTTAAGATTTTCCAGATAAATCTGTGTACCTAAACTAGAAAAAAAATTAAAATAATAGGCTAAAAGGAAATTACTTTGGAATTACCAGTTTTTCCTACAGTGTTTTAAATGCCTTTAAAAAAAGCAAAACATAAAATTCTTCCATTTCTGCTGAAAAGGTTGTAGACTAAAGATTGTTCACCAGTCTTGCCAGTGTAAATAAATGAACATTCCCACTGCTTCTAGTTTTGTCCAAAAAACCTGACTTGTATTCTCTTTTTTTTTCCTAGCTCTCTGCCTAGGAAGGTACTTGCTTGCATTATTAATTTGCAAAATGTCTTTTAACAAATCCATAAGACTATCTGATAGAAGCATGTGTAGAAGAATAAATACATTACCTGCAAAATAGCCTGTAGGTGTGTTCTTGGAAACAAATTAGTAGAATGATTACTTAAGTTTGTTTGGATTTGGGATTTGGAATTTTGAACAGGATCCCAATCTTAAGGATTTGGGTTTTTGAACAGGACGATTTCTGGTGTATGCTCTGGAAGTGCCATTTTAATTGGGGAAATTTGCTCTCTTTCCTAGATTAATGTTCTGTGTACTTTGTCAGTGATCAACAGAGGCTTTTGCATTTAAGTATATAACTTATTAGCATAGATTCTATCTTCTGTTAAATATTTGCAGACACCTTGCCTGATTATTGGTTATGAATTTCTAACTAGATAGGACAAAAGATACATAATTTAAATAAACTGTATAATTTAAATGAACTGTCTTACACTGAAATGATACTTGCCATTATCTACCCTTAATATCCCTTTGATTTAAAAATCTCAGAAAACTAGAGAACACTGCTTCAAATAGTGTGTTCAGTCCTTACTGGTTTTAAAATCTCAAAAATATTTCTGTAAAGGAATGGTAAAGGCTCAGTTTGCAGTAAATAAAAGGATCTTTCCTGATACTTGAAACTTAAGATGGGAGCATGATTTCCTCAAATACAAATACTGTTCTCTTTTTGAAAACCTGAGACAGCCAAAGTCAGTTTTCTTACAGTTCCTATTGTCTGGCATCTATTTGAAACTGCAGGTGTCAACTTGCTTTTTTTTTCCTTCAAAGTGACCTCATATTAATAACATTATAAAAAAATTATATTATGAAATTATGAATGTCACTTTAAAAAACTCAACCAAATTACATTTTATCACAACTATATGTTTATGGCTGCCCTTTTATGATGATTTTTCACAATAAATATTGTGATACTTGTTTTTATTCTCTATTGAATCTATTTTGTAGTTTCCTAGATAAAGCTGGTCCCTAATAACCTGGGAGGGGAATGACTCTAAAATAAGCCGAGTGTAAACTGAAGAAAATGCTTACTCTGTTTTAAGCATAATTCTTTATTCTAGAGTTGTAGATGAAGATTGTGACTTTCTGTAATAAAAGTCATGTCACTTGTATCCGAAATTACTTAGTTTTAGCTCATTTGGTTACCATTTCCTGCCAATTTAACATCAATTCAATAGAAATTTCTTAAACGCTGATAATTTACAACACTTGTTTTTATAACTTTTCCTTTACTCAGTTTTGCATTTTGAAGGTAGTATTTTTCTCAATGCTTTCCAGTTCGCACTGTTTTCTTAACACAGTGCTATGTCAAGAATAAATACTCTTCAGGCAATAACCTTAGGAATGTTTGTTTACCAAATAATGCTTAGAGTTATGTTTGGGTTTAGAATACTCACCTAAAACCTATGTGTCTTTAATTGCTGTGTCTGTAATTTTTTTTTTTTTGTTGTATGTCTTTACTATTATTCTACTAGGATTTGGAAGTAGCTCTGCCTTTGGAAGTAGTGCCACAGGAGCATCATCATTTGGGTTTGGAACGACAAGTAAACCATCAGGAAGTCTAAGTGCAGGTTGGTTTGTTTCTTTTTAATTCAAAAATCGAGTTTATCTTGAAGCAAGTCTTATAGTTAAACTGCTGTGCTCACTCCAGTAAATTGCTTAAAGTTGCATGTGTATATCACTGTTAACGTAACTACTTACTTGCTAGAGACACGTTTTCAGATAAGTTTTTGGGTTCTGTTAATGGTCTCCTGTGTAGACACTACTGAGTGAGCATTCATGTTTCCCATTTCCTGGTGTCTGTCTCGTTAGGAGTAGAAGCAGGAGATCAGATGCAGCCTCATGCACAGAAAAGCAGTTGCCACTTGGATGCATTGGTATTACTGATTGAAATTAGTGTATAAGTTAGTGACAAATATACTAGTAATTTGACTTACTGTATTTACAAATAAAGTTCAAATTATTTTCTGGAAGCCCAGAGGTTGCCTTAAAAAGGTGTAAGTGCTTACTCTATTTGAATAGTAAGTTTAAAGTATTGTTTCTCTGTATACATTCATAATTCATTATATTAACTCTTTGAAAATACTTCTGTGGCAATTGAACTCCACAGTACTCATTTAGCTTTTTTGGTTTCATTTTGTTGGGGGTGATAGAATTAAAATACAGTTGCTATTGCTCCTTAACTCAGAAGTCTGAAATATAGCTGGCATCTCTATTTACTTTTTAAATAGGAATAATAGCTTACTAAGCTATTACTAAGCATATAGCTTCTATAGTCTGTCTTAGTCTTTTTTCAGTGGCACATTGAAGGAGGATCATGTCTCAAGAAAAATGTTTGTTAAACTGCTATCAAAAGAAAACAGCATTTTACTGGTGTTTACTAGGAAGAACTATGATTTTTTTGTTCTGGATTCTCCTTGGTTAGTGATGAGTTGTTAGGCCTGTAAAGTACTTTAGGCTTTGTATTACAAGGTGTAAATGGCTCACTAAGCTGGCTGTGTAACATTTGTGAATGTTAGGAGCCTAGTAAGTTCTTGATGGAACGCTCTTTACACCATCTGCTGTCCAAGCATCAACCTTCTTTTACTTAGTTCTTAATATGAGAAACAATTGGAAGACTTACAGTGCTTATGTTTTTATCTTGTAGCTTACTGTTCCTGAGCCGATATTAAATTAGCCATTATATATAAATACTATTACAGCATTTCAAGCTGCTGAATTACTAAGTTAATAATTTAGTTTTTAACATATTAAAAATAGAATTAGAAAACTACTCGTATAGATCAGTTGTCCATCACTAAGGAAGTATCAAGCCAAAGTAAATCACAAGTCTGTCTTAGCTATGTTGGTGGTGTGCAGAGGCAATTTAGATACAATTTCCCTCAAACGGGGCTTTGTCAGGGAGTCGCTGCCATCAGTCTCTTTTGCAAATGAGTGGGTTGCACCCAATAAAATAAAGATTTTCAAGTAGCTCAAGAGTTTCAGCTACAGAAAGTAGCTGAATGAAAACAGATGTAATGTAATTTCGGTCATTTTGTGCTTAGAAAATCAAGTGGTCATTAAATCCTTATCTAGACTGGGATTATGGAATAGAAACAGCTATTAAAAATTCTGTAGCCCAGAAACACACTAACCTTTACCTTTTATATTCAAACCCTTATGTCAATACCATCTGGATTGATCTTTAAGAAATGATCTTTAATTTTATTGAGGGTGTATAAATGGGTTTGAATGATACCTGAGGCTAGCCAGGTTATATATACTTTCTAAAAATTTATTGTGTCCTGTTTCTTAGGTATCATTTACAGGATCCTGGAAGCATATTCTGGTTTATGTTGCTGTATAATGGTTGCATCTTTTTTCTGAATCTATTTCTTTGAAAAAGCTGGGAAAGTGGGGTGAATATGGGTTATGGAATTCACTGTTGTTGCTGCTTGGGTTTAGATATGAGCAGTTAGGTATTTTCCCAGACTAATGTGTCTGGGAACACTAGATAAGTGTGTGTTCCAACACACACTGTTCCAGGCTGCTCAGGCTGCCCTAAGTCTCCTCCATAGGTTTTCTACCAGTTTGATCTGATCTTAAAATTAAAATCATGGATCCCCAAATTGGTTCTGTCAAGTGTTTAATTTTTATGAGTTAGATTTAATTGCTTAAAAGATGTGAAAATGTTTGTGGTGGTATTACTGCTCTTCTCAGTTTCACTTTGTGTGTTTGAGGAGAAAATTCTGAGTCCTCTGATAGTCCTTGAGCATCTTCTAATAATAAATTTGGCTTGGTCCAGGAATGGTTGTTGTGTTCATCAGCAGATGAAAAGGAGAGCAGCTTCAGTTTTCTTGCAGTTCCTTTAGCACACACAGTTGCAAGATGGAACAGTGTCTCAGGCGTCCCTCTGAAACACACAGAGACACTGAAAGCTGACTCCAAAACAAGTCCCATTTAATTCCTACTCTTACTCATTTAACAGCAGCCAAAAAGGCTGATGTTAGCAGGCCATTGTAAAGGGCATTAAGACTCTCAAAGGAATGGGAAAAGGAAAAAAATCACCATTGAATTTACTTAACAGTTTAATAAAATGTTAAGAGGAGGGGGAAAGTACAAACACAATTTTTGTGAAAACAGATGCTAAATATACCTTGAAGATCTGAGTTGAAAATTCTTGTTAGAGACTTATTTTTATTGAAGAATTGCAGCCTCAGTAAATGAGGTAAGAGATAATCAAGTGGGAACATGGCTGGATGCACTCATACTGCTGAAAAACGCCTTAATATAATCCATGAGCAGCTTTTAGATAGAGAGGCTATAATAAATCTGTCAAAGCTGTTCTTGAAATACTTTTTGATCTAGAGCACCCGTTGTGGTATGGAGGATGAAGGCAGGAATAGATTGCAATCTGATGAACTGCTGTTTCTCCCTGTAGTATTAAAATTACCCAAAAAATGCTGTTATGAGGAGGCGTGTACTCACCTTTGGCTTACTGAGCTAAAGGGCAGACGGAAGCAGAGATGCACAAGCCCAGTGAAAAAAGTGTGACCATAACACCCTTCAGGGAGATGTGAAGGCTATGTCCTCAAAGTGCAGGTTGTCATTTACTTCTGGAAAATTACTGTTCACACGTAAATAATACTAATTTCAGCAAGGACATTGTTGATCACATTGTACCTATGGTTCGAGACTTTATGAGTCTTCCCTCTAAACTGAGCTATTTTGTGACTGTTTTTTCTTGCAACAGGAGTAAGACTCAATGTATACCTTGTTCAAGTTTTTTATCTTGAAGATTTTTTTATTGGAGTTTTCAGCTTTAGGGTTTGTTTAACTTCTAACGAAACTTGGTACCTTGGCCTTGTTACGCTGCCATGACAGGAGAAAACCATAGAGATGAATTTCATGTCTGCCTTTCTATACTTTTATGGCTGCCCTTAATGTCACTTCTAATATAACAGCTATTACTTTCCAAGTTGTATCTAAATTAACAAGCATGTTCTCAGTCTTCTATCCCATAGTTTATGTGTCTCTTACTGTAATATTACTCAAATAAAGCATAGGCTGCCTTCCCTGCATGCTTCAGAATAATCCCTGCATCTAGAAGCAGCAAGGTGGAGGTAATTTGTCAACACTTTACTCTTGCCCACTGAACTCCTGACACTATAGGTCACATGCAGCTTTATCATGAATGGCATTCATGATGTTTTCTATGGGAAGCAATGCTTGCCTGTTATCTCACATACATGAAGTGGAAAGGTAACTTTTTTTCATTCGTGAGACTCCCTGATACATATTGGCTGGGATTCAGAGTTATCAGGGAAATGGGGGAACACTTGCATGTGTTTCAGCCCATACATCCTAGGATAAGAGACAAATTAGCCCACAAAATTTAGACAAGACCCAAATGAACGCTATCAGTCACTATCATTAATCACACTCTAGATCTGCACAACCATTACACTGGCAATGAGTTCTATGCAGGCAACTGCATGCTCTAGGACTGTGAGTTACTGGAATGTTGATAATGAATTTTCTTGAGAAGATGATGTGTGTAACCCAAGTCCAGACATTGCAGGAGGAAGAGTTTCATGTTATGTTTTGAAGTAGTTCTTAATGCAGAATCTCAGTAACAAGTGAGAGAATAGAAGACATCAGGCTTGTGAGAGGTGCTTTAGGATTCTGATGAGACAATCAGTTGGGCTTTTATTTCTGTACTCCAAAAATATTTTAAGCATTAAGATACTGATGTGACCAAAGAATTGCTTTAACTGTCTGGTAGAGAGCTAATGAAGCAATATGAAGTAATGCATATTGGGAATATACTCTTTCTTGATTGCGGACCCGTCCCATTTTTCTTACTATCTTAATTGTTTGTAGGTTTTCAGATACAACTTGTATGAAGGTCTTTGTTAAAATCTGAACTTGCTTGTGCCATACTTACTATTTTGTGGTCTCTTGAGACAACAAAAAGTGGAGTTATGAAGTTCTGCTTCTTATTAAGTAATCTTTGAGAAATTTCTAGCATTCTCTAATAGTTGCATTTATTATCCAAGTTGGTTACGTATAACTGATATAAATTTATAAAAGAAAGTGAAATGAGTTAGTGTTACTGTTGCTGGAAACCGTAGGGGGAGTTTCTTCAAATGATCTTGTTTCATAGCTGCACCAAATATTCAGTTTGTTTACCATGACAGAAGAGGGTGGAGTTGTTAAAATAGCACAATTTACTCAGCTAGTTACTCAGTTTTTCCAAAGCTTTGTTTCCAATGCTGTTTTTTTGTTTGTCATAAAGGATGTTTTGAAATACAAACAATTTGGCAAGGATTTGGAGCCTTTTCTGCCTCACATTTAAGATGTGGTCTGTGCCACGTATTTTGTAAAGGCAGGCAGAGGTAGCCAGGTCAGGAGGAAGAAGGCTGAGCACCCCAACTCCAGCTTTGCCATTTCTCTGCTGGGAGTGAAGCAAGTGGTCCATGGTCCACCTGTACCTGCTGCCTTCCTTCCCACATTAGGAGTGCATAGCATGCTTATGCTGAGAATTTGAGGAATTATGGTTCTTCTGTTGCACAGTTTCAGTGAGACTTTTGTGTGCTACTCTTGTATGGATAATGGTATAATAGATTTGTGATTTAAGATATAATTGTTGGCGCTCACTGAGGTAGTCTCTGTTAGTGCTGCAATATCCAAGTTGCCATGGTAAGTCCAAGTGCTCTAGCAATGTGATTTACCATTGTTGATCCATGTTGGTATAAAGTGTTATAACTGCTGGTAATAAAGTGGCTGGTGTTAAAAACTTCAAGGGGAACGAATCTACAGTCCTGATATAACCTGTGTTTTAAAATATTTTTCCCTCCCCCATAAGGCTTTGGGAGCTCGACTACATCTGGGTTTAACTTCAGCAATCCTGGCATCACAGCATCAGCTGGCCTGACGTTCGGGGTGTCTAATCCTGCATCTGCAGGTTTTGGGACAGGAGGGCAACTTCTTCAGCTGAAGAAACCTCCAGCTGGAAACAAGCGAGGGAAAAGATAGGCACCCCTTTTAGGGAGAGGGAAGCTCATCAACTTTCTTCATCTGAAAAGTCTATTTTTCTAGATTGATATGTTAATTAAATTGCATCCCAGGAGATTTATAAAAATTTTGCTACTTTTCCCTAGTGAAATCATATTGAACAGCTATTTTCTTGTGAATAGAAACTCGTTTATGTATTTTTATTTGGGCCCTAGTTTTAGAAATGTTCTATACTGCATTATTATTAAAGAATCTTGTAAAATCATCTATTTAACCTAATGTTAGTAGCAGAATATTTTTTGTTAATAAGCTTTATACCATATGAATATATGCATATTTGTTTTTTTGTACAGATAAAATATATTCTAGTACAAATACTAGAGTTCATATCTTCTGTTCCTGGATATGGCCTTTAAATCTACTTCAGGGTGTTTTTGTGTATATGGATGTAAATATATACAGTACAGTGCACACATCTGTGTGTATGTATGTGTATATATATATGTATAAAACACAGATGTGCATACCTTACCCCACAGACAGATCTCCTTTTCTTTGTGTGTTCAGTTTCTCCATGTTGCCCTGTGGTCCCGTATCTTGATGTTCCTAGGAATTTCAAATAGTGGGTCCCAGGCTGTGTCATCATTTCTTCTGTGTTTTGTTGTTTAAAACCAGCTGAAATACAATGTTTACTATTTCATAAAGTTTGGTAGATAGTGGTTAGTAGCTGTTTTGTTTTTGATTTGGTTTTTTTAACCTTTTTCTTGGCCCATTTAGCAGCCAGCTATAAAGAAGAATCTGAGATTTCGACACAGACATTTCATAGGTAATGTTCCCATACTGTTTGATTCTGGTTTTTTTTCTCCTGAGCTGAAGAGTAGGGCACTGCAGGATTTCAGCTGAAAGCTCAGGATGCCACAAGGTCTGTGTGCAAGCAGGAGTTGTCAGGCTGGATGAGCTTTTCTCTTTGGTTGAGGGAGATAGTATGCGCTGTCCTAATGAAAACCTGAATTAGGTGTTACAAACCCAAGCTGATTCATGAGCTTCTTGTCAGCACTGCCTTAAAAGCAGTTGGGCATCTACTTTCAAACAAGGTGTAGTACAGTAACTTGCTGCTCAAGAACAGAGGAGGAAAATTATGTAATTTGAACATTAAAGCTGTTGCAGCAGTAGTTTATGAATCTTATATACTGCCACATCATAGCTGCTTGTTCTGCATTTCCACTTTGGTGTGCACTAGGAATATATGGGAAAATATCTTAAGAAAGAAATAATACATCAATTGATTCTTTGCAAATAATGATACCAGGTTGATGTGTGAGCATGAAACTTTGGAGCCAAGTTGATTTTATGTAGAGGTTTTGTCGTTTGCTTTCTATTGTTAAAGTGTTACTACCATTTTGTATGTTTTGGAAGTGTCTGCATTCAGCAGTGATTGCTCTTTGACAAATGTTTGGTTTGTCACTTATTCTGATAAAATTAAGGGAAACTGAGCACAGAATTCTTCACTTTTGTACTTGTATGTTATTGCATCTTTGTGAGCAGTCTCTTAGGAAGGGATACGTGTTTTTTTTAATGTCACAGAAAAATAAAGCTTACGGTTTATTTTGATTTCAACTTGTTTTTAAACTTTTATTGGGCTGCAGTCAAAACTGTAATGTTTGTATTCCTTTGTTACTGCTTTTTTTAATAGTTAATATGTTAAACCACTGGACTCTTAAAATGTATTAATTTGTGAAACTAATTCTAAATGTGTACTGTTTGTCCATATGTGCAACTTACCATTGTACAAACAATAAAACAAATAATGCTGTGATCCTTGTAATACATATTTGCCTATCTGAGAGATCATTTCCTGTCGTTCTCCTACATAATAGGAGAAACAAAAACTTCATTGGCTAATATGTAGAACTGTTCTTCTTAGAATTCATATAGTGCAGAATTGTTCTTGCTGAAGTTAGGGCCTTGATCCTGGATTAAGAGTGCAGAGGGAGAGGGGGTAAAGGGAGGTATTGTGGGGTTGTCTAGAATTTCTTCACAGTGCACGATATAAATCTGGATCACAGTGTAATGTAACACAGCGCTAGGAATGGCTTTGTAAATTGGGAAGCCATCTGAGCCTCCTGGGTACCTGTGCTCTGTTTCTTTTCACGTTAAACAATAGTTACATCCTTAATTTAGCTTAAGTGAAAAAGTGATTATATAATAGAATAATCACATATTGTGGTACAAACTAAAGTCAAAATGGAATTTGACATAATTATGTTCCCAGAATATTACTTGGGTGGTTGAATTTAGCCATGATTTTCAGAGATCAGCACTGTAAACACTGTTTCAAGTTATTTTTCCCCCCAATTTAAAGACATGTTAATATGATTAGAGTGTGAAATACAAATGCATTCAAGGTGTGGCTTGGTTTTCTATAAAGCAGGTTAAGAAGCTGACCTATATTTAAACACCATGAAATTAAATCAAGTCTGGATTATCTGTTCTGTAAAGAATGAAAAGTCTACACCGGAAGATGGTTCAAGTCACATGGTTTTCTGTTAGTTTGTACCTTGTTTTACAGCTGTGGTATAAACTTACGTATGTGACCTCTTTCTTTACTAGAAGTAATTTGTTTATCCTTCAGCGTTCTCTCTACACTGAAGACAGCAGGAGAAGGGAAAGAGCTATGCCTTAGATTGCTTGGTTCAGGAACCTCTTTCTGATCCAGAACTTTCTTTGCACTCGCATATGTCTCTGTTCCTGTCAAATCAGTTAGGTACATACTACACTTGCCTACTTCTTTCTTGTGGATTGTGAGGGAGGAGATTGAAATAAGATGAAGTGGGACAGAGTTTATGCATCTTCCTCACCACAAAAAATCCAAATTCAGCTATACTCCCTCCATCTACATATTCTTAACATAACTGCATTGTGGATCTCAAATGCATTTATAGCATCGGGTTTTTTTAATTAAAATAAGGTTCAGGAATACAGCTTTAGTGATCTTCCCCCCCCCCTTTGGTGTAAGTGGTAATTCTTTAGTTATTTCCACTGCACTACTCATGAGAACAGTCAAAATAATCCAGTCATTCATGTCAGCTCAGTTATGTTATTGGTGATACCTGGAATGTCTCAGCAGAAGAAGCATTTTGTAGATTATTAATGAGAAATTAAGAGCATCTATCAGTACCATAGAGCGTAAATGCCTTATGCTCTGTAAAAAGTTTGTTTCCCTGAAACTCTTTCTCAAGTTTCTAAGAACAAAGAACTGTCTATGTACAAAAATTTCCAGCATAAATTATGTAGTTTTGGGATTGTGCTGTCAGGCTGTTTCTCTCTTCCCGTTCATTAAGTACATTCCAGCACTGTGGCTGCTGTCTCCAGACACTGATGGACGATTCAAGTATCACGGTTGTTAACTGGTATGGATTCTCGTGGAAATGGGCACCTGGGTTTGGGGAGGGGCATGACGTGGAGCTGATGCGCGCAGCAGCACTGGAAGACTGTGGTTACCCACTGCAACAGTGTCCATGGAGCTCCAGGAGAGCTGTGATGTGCCACCCCCACTCAACCAGGCTGGTAGGTTCCTTAAAAGGAGGATGGAGGTGTGCGGGGATGAAGTGTGGGGAGAAGTGAGGGGATGTAAGGCACAAGGCTTTCTGCTGTGAATGGGACAACTCGTTTTAATTCAGTTAAGGATCATTTCTTCTGAGTTCAATGTTTAATGTTCACCAGGCAGCAGGAGGCTGCCAGTCACACACTGCCACCACAGGGCCCTTGCAGGAGTAGCTGTCATGCAGCACGTACAGGGAAGTGGTCAGTGACCTGCTGTGCCAGAGACCCCCAAGTCTGTGGGGCCAGATGGGATCCACCTCAAGGATAATGAAAGAGCTGATGGAAGAACTGGCTGAGCTACTTCCAATCATTTACCAGTGGTCCTGGCTAACCAGAGAGGTCCTGGTTGACTGGAGGTCAGCAAGTGGGACACCTGTTCACAAGAAGCGTCAGAAGGAAGATACAGGGGACTACAGGCCTGTCATCCTGACCTCAGTGCCAGGGCAAGTCGTGGAGCAAATCATCTGAAGTGCCATCATGCAACGTGCAGGACAACCAAGGGATCAAGCCCAGCCAGCAGGGGGTTGTGAAGGGCAGGTCCTGCTTGACCAACATGATCTCCTTCTGTGACAAGATGACAAGCTTAGTGGATGAGGGAAAGGTTGTGTGTGTTTTCTGCTTGGACTGTTGTAAAGCCTTTGACACATTCTCCCACTTTGTTCTCCTGGAGAAACTTGCTACTCATGGCTTGGACAGGTGCACTTCTGTCAGCAGTATTGTTGCCAGCAAGACCAGGGCAGTGATCCCCCTGTACTGGTGATTGGCCACTCCTCCAATCCTGTGTTCAGTTCTGGGCCTCTCACTACAGGAAGGACACTGAGGTGCTGGAGCAGGTCCAGAGAAGGTCAGTGGAGCAGGGGAAGGGTCTGGAGCACAAGTCCAGGAGGAGTGGCTGAGGGAGCTGGGGGTGTTTATCCTGGAGAAAAGGAGGCTCTGGNCACCTCATCATACAACTGCCTGAAAGGAAGATGTAGCCATGTGGGGGTCAGTTTCTTCTCCCAGGTAACAAGTGACAGGGCAAGAGGAAATTACCTCAGGTTGTCGTAGGGCAGGTTTAGTTTGGATATTAGGGAAAAATTCTTTACTGAAAGGCTTGTTGTCAAGCACTGGAACAGGCTGTCCAGAAAAGTGGTTGTCACTGTCCCTGGAAGCGTTCAGAAACTTTGTGGACTTGGTGCTTAGGGACGTGGGTTAGTGGTGAACACAGCCATGCTAGGTTGATGGTCAGACTTGATCTTTCCAATCTAAACAACTCTATGACAAGGTATGTCACCTTCTGTTTCCATGTCGTAAACATTTTCTGACATGCTCTTTTTTAAAGTGGTAGAATTTTGTTGAACTTCAATATTTGAACAATCCTTCTGACCCATTTGACTCCTGTTGCTGGGAGGTTTATTACTTAATGCTTTTTTCACTCCGCCTCAGGAATCTTTATAACCCATGGCTGCTGTTAAATACCACAGTGAGGAGGTAAGTAAGCTACATGTTTCATTAGCTTTGTTTTCTGTTTTCTCACCTTTCAGAAGTAAGGCAACTCTAGTTTATTATGAACAGGTTATCATTAAGTTTAGAAACTTCTACAAACTAGCAGAGCTTTCAATTTGATTTTACTTTACTTTGAATATAGATCAACCCCCACCAGGATATTGGGTCATTTCTGTTGAACAGTTGCCTGGAGAACTTGGAATACGTACTCCTGTCCTAAATAGGTCAATAGCTGAAGAGGCAAAAGATACTTCATTTGTTTGTTCAATTAATGTTTCAGACTGATGGATTTATCTTTTTTTCTTTTCTCTTTAATGCAGGGATCACTCTACAGCGTGTGCTTGGGTACCAGCAGGACAGCAGTTTATTAGAACGTCGTGTAATTGCTTCCAAAATCAAGTTCTGATT
Organism: Callaeas wilsoni; assembly: GCA_013398955.1. Lineage (NCBI taxonomy): Eukaryota > Metazoa > Chordata > Aves > Passeriformes > Callaeidae > Callaeas > Callaeas wilsoni. The sequence goes on from VWPU01010868.1 coordinate 43,498, forward strand.
AGGGGCTGGCATACAACTCCTGGGCAAAAAATGCCTTGCTGACTCTGTGCATTTGATGTGGCACTTTGTGGTAACAGGATATGCTTCTGGCATGATGATGATCCTGGTCACAAAAGAAACCTAGGAGGATGAGCTTTTGATCAGTCACTGTGCTGTACTAAAAAGGGGAAGAAACACACACTTGATGAATATTCAAAGTCAAGAATTCAAAAATCCAACTTTATTATATGAAACTTGAAAAATACCATGTACTCTTACTAAGAGGAGAATTGGATAAGTTCTCATGGAGAAAAAAAAATGGTGACAGGCAGCTTGAGTAGACTTTGGGTTGAGTGAAACCTTGGGGGAAAAAGTATGCACAAGCTGTGTACAGTTGGGTAGTATATTAACTCCATGGTTAAGTACTTAAGTAGAAGCTACCTTGAAGTGAAAAAACACCCAAACCTTCTCATCCTGTTAGCAATGTTAGCATTCCTTAGGTGTTTGGGCCACTCTTATTTCTTTATTAACATACACATAAAGGAACCTAACCTTTGAGCATAAACACTTTCGCTGTGGTTCTATCCGGTAATTAGGTAAGATAGATGTGATAAAGTTGTCCTTACTGAAAAAAAAGCTTCCATCTCTCAAAACAAAGTTTGGAATGAGTGAGCCCAAATGCTAAATGGAAGGGATGGCAGCGAGCAGTTAGTCCTTAGTAGTATGGGGACATCTCTCCATTTCTGCTGGAGACCCCTCCTTTTGTGACAATGTGTGGAGGAGTGATGGTGAGCATACCTGTATCTTACCACTGTGCTGCCTTCGTTTGGTGCAGCTGTGCGTGGCACAGCTCTCCAGAGTGTTGCCTCCTTGAATAACTACGGGGCTTCTAATTTAGCACCGGGTCAGACAAAGTGAATGGACAGAAGTGATAGTGAAGGAAGGTGCCAGCCTTAATGCCACAGAAAAGAGTCTTAGTAATGCACATTTTATCAGTCTCAAATAGGAATTGTCTTTTATCTTATTTTATTTAGTTGCTGACTAAGGAGCAGGCAAATGTTCACATACCTCCGGCAGCCAAACCAGAAGCAAACTTTATTTCTGGGGACGGGGAGACCCTTGGCTGCTAACTAAGCTTATGTGGTACAGACCACAGGGCAAAGCTCCTACCTGATCCCATGGTGGCAAAGAGAAGTTGATGCTGAGCACTGCTCTGAGGCCAAAGAGGGAAGGCTTTTAACATTGCTTATGTTGGCTTCTGGCGTGATGATGCTGTCAGTGCCAATAGCAACCTCCTGCTTGTATCATGGATGTGAAAAAGAGGCTGGAACTGCAGAAAGACTGTGGCAGCTTGTCAAAATTTAATTTCTGTAGTGGACATGCAGGTCTAATACAAAGGCATATTAGCTTAAATTTATACTTTATTAGTAAAAATATTTAGCTAGAAATACTCCTCCGAGAAATTTGTAATTTTACACTTGAAAATTGTCATCTTCATCATCACCTCTCCCCATGAATTGTTTCTAGTGCTGCAGCAGCTGGTGCTTGTTGCTCTGTCATGGTGATATCTACATTGAGGTGGCATAAGGGCTTGCCAGGCTTTGGAGCTGCTGGGAAATACAGGGGCAGAAGGGATATGGGAGTAAGATCCTCGTCTCAGATAGATGGATGGTGATACCAGTCCAGCCGTGACAGTAATAGTAACATAAAAAGCCTAACACTGCTGCAGAGTGCTGGATGTATCATTTAAAGTTAGCCCTGGGAAGTGGAGGAAGAGGCAAAATTCCAAAGCCTCTTTGCCAGGCTAGTTAGTTCTTGAGTAAAATAGGAATGATTCAAGCAGATACAGTCTTTTTTACTTCTTTTCTAAGCACTATAAAAATGTCCTGATCTAGAAAATATTCTCATCAATATTGTTAATCTTCCACAAGAAGTTGCTGCTTCTTGCCCATCTGCTATAATAATCTCTACATAAACCCCCAAACCGCAAATTCAGCTGCACTAAGTCCTGTTGAGCTGTACCAAGAGAAGGAGCGCTTTTTTTCTTGCTGGACCTCACTGATTTTACTGCACAGGCAAAAAGCGCAATAAAAGGCAACAGCTGTGTGGTGATGCTACTTTCACTATATGGTGCCCAAAGCCTTGTCTTGCACTATGGCATTAGGAGGTGAACAACAGTAAATTTCTCTTTTGAAATAGCCTTAGTTTTCTCTTCGTGCATTTGATAAAATGCTCATGCTTTGTACTCTGTGTGGCATAAGCTGAAGTGTGAATGTGGGAAATTCCTGTACTTCTCTGGGGTTTTCTTTTTTTAGTTTTTTAGGATTTTTAGTTTAGTTTCATTAGTTGAAACAACTTTTTAATAATGTTGCCTTGTCAAATTGGCCAGTCTCAGTGTGAGGGCAGACAGTGGGATGATGGATTTTGTCCACAAGTAATTCTTCCTCTGTTTTTGTCTGAGGAGCAGAAAAAAAAGACTAAAATTCTTTCCTTTTCTTGCTAGTGGCTGGAGTGGTTGGTTGGAGCAGAAGTAATAAATCAATTAGGAAACAGCATCCCTTTCAATTTGAAGCTGTGCACATCAGCTTTGTATCCAGGCTTTTATATATTGTACAGCAATCTGTTTTGTCTGCAGTAAGTGGAACCTCCAAAAATCAATGCACTAAGACTCGAGGGAGAAGAGCCTGACATTTGTATTAATCAGGACTGTCTGAGTACTTGGACAATGCTAACAAGCTCCCTAAAGCTTTGCTCCACCTGGGCTGTGTTGAAACTGGGGGACGTTTTCTGAGTAACAGTCTCCTCCTATACTCGTGAATTTGTAAGGACATGTCCCCCTGCTCTTGGAGATACTTTTACCCGCTCACCTCCCTTCAGCTGCATCCCCCAGCCCCGTTATCAGGACAGCGGTGCATTTTGGAGCCAGACAGACGATACGGGAGGTGTCTGTGCTGGCTGTGATAAGGTGGTGCCAGCACTGATTGCTGCTGTCACTGCGGCGTGTCCTGAGAGCGAGCACTCACAGCAGGAGCTGAGCTGTGCCTACTGATGTGCTCCGTGCCGCTGCAGCCACTGCAGATTCACAGCCCAGCCCCTGAGGAGTGTGCTAACTTCATATCCCTTCATTCAAAGCTATTTTTACAGTCCTTTGCTTCATTCTGTGACTGTTGTTTTTCCCCCCTTGGGTCATCTTGATCTAATTATTCTCCAGGAAATGAGAGCCAATAAAAGAGAGCCTTTTGCTATGAATACACGTGTATTTTAAAATGTAGATATTAAATATGTTCCCTAAGCAGAAATAAAAACCAGTCCAGCTTATGCAACCAATACCACAATTGGAGTGGCCATTTCCACCCTTAAATGTACTGATGGTGTTTAAATTATACTTGCCACAGGTACACTAGTGTAAAAGGTGCCTAATAACCAGGATGGGAAGAAAAGGAAAGGCTACTAAGTTAAGCTCATATGTTCTGGTAACTGTCCTCATCTGGGAAATTGTGTTGGTATAACCTGTCAGTATGGATCCCGATCTCAAATTCAACAGTTCTCCATACAAACTCCACGGTGGAGTTTCAGTAACGCTACTCTTCTCACTAACTTCACATGGGGGCAGCAAGACATTGCTTTAGCAGTGGGAAATACAGTTTTGCCTGAGAAGGGACTTCGCTGGGACAAGTGGACAAGATGCAGGGATTTCTACTCCAAGGTGATTTGTTTCTAAGTTAATAAAGCTACAAGCAGCAAAAAAACCTATTTTAAAACTAACTAATCCCCTGCATGGGCTTTCAGATCAGAATGAATTCCTTTATTTTGTGTTACCAGGAAGAGGAATCTCTGCTGTTGAGATGTACAAAAAGCAAGAAAATCCATCTCTTGTGGTAAGCATGGCCCACCTTTTACATGCCAAGTCATCTAAACAATAGTACCATGATGATGACTTCTAGCTGAAGACTTCAGACTATGTTTTAATTTACAATTCTGATTTGCAATGTTGTGGACACAATGGTAGAGCCAAAGTAATTCCAGAATCCAGATTTCCAAGATTCTGGATAAGGTTGCAAAATTGTTTGACAGTAACGATGTAACAGTAGGTATGTGAGCTAAATAAAATTAGAAAGTACAAATATGCCTGTTTGGCATCCAGGGCTGGGCAACGGAAAGCAGATAATCTCACTTGTGCCCAAGTGACAAGGCTATCAAGAATGAAACTGGAAATTCCAAAGGGGAAAAGAAGAAAATATCCATCTGCCATCTCAACTTTATCACCAATGGGTCAAAAAGAAAAGAGAATAGAAGTTGCTGCCAGTTTTATGTTCTATCTTAACATCAAGGGAATGGGACAAGCTACAACAGCATGGGTTGAAAATACAGTAGGGAAAACAAAACGTCCCTAACAGCAAGAGCCACTTACACACCCACAGAAGCTCATGGCAGCTTGGAGAGTCATGTTGCAGGGTTTTCCTTTTTCTGGCCCTAGGAGAGATTCCAACCAGAAGAGACAGAGATACAGAATAAGGTGAGAGGTCTGCGTTGCTGTGTTATCTTGGAGAATTTGTAGGATAGACACCCAAAGGGGAGGATAGCAACTGTTGTTTCTTACTTACTGTTATGGTTTCCTCTACTTTGTCCTTTCTCTTCTTTCCTTCCTGTCCAATGTGTGCTGGCACAGCCAGCCCCGACAAATGTTTGTGGTACCTCACTGTGAATGGCTCAGCAGCTCAGACTTAAGGCAGGGTGTCCTCATTTTTTCCCCCTCTTGAAGTGGGAGCTGTTCAGAATGAGAGATGTGCTTTTGTATTATCTCTCTTTTCATGCCTTTCTTATTTCTGTTGTCTTTTTTTGAAGTAGGAGCTGTTATATTTGCGAAGAGCTTTACCACGAGGCATGCCAGCCTAGGAAAGCAAAGCACTGTGCTCTGAAAGCACATAAATACTTTTGAAAAATTTCCATCTGGAGAGAGAGCAAAAATGCCCTTGTTATAATAAGGAGAATGCCTGTCAATGCAGTGACTGAATGAATTTACAAGGTAAGAAGATACCGGTCTTAGAGAGCCACTTAAACATATGGTGGCCATTATTCCACAGCAGCTCTGCCTTCAAGGATCAGCATCCCAGTTGGGCAGTGGCACAGGCAGCTGTGCCACAGCTCTGTACCCAGGCATGCAGCTGTGCAGGTACTGCTCTCACACAGCCAGTGCCACAGCTGGACGTCGGGTCCTACAGATGCTGTAATGTGCCGTAGATGGACTCAGCCCATACACTACTGCACAGGCAGTTTGCAGCTCAGAGTGTTAAAAATTATGAGGAAAATGCACTTCATCAGTTTTAGATAACTAGCAAAAGTACTTTTAACTCTTATTTTCCCTGCTCGGAGAGAGACAACTTTTCAGGACTAGCAGAACGGCAGGTGAGTTCTTCAAATCCCCAAAATAAAACATTGTGTTTCTTTCCTGAGATCATGCATTTGGCTGGAAAATGTGAAAGAACATTTCTGCTGACCCTAAGGCCTCAGAAAACCATACCTGGTAGTAGCAGTACAAATTCAGAGACTTGTAGAAAAGAAAGTTTAAGCAGATAATAGAAATTTGTAGACTAGGTGATCATTATTGTAGGCTTTAAAAATCTTTTCTCACTCTATCATCTGTATGATATTTCAATTATATTTAAAAGCTGCACTATGCTCAGTTTGATGGGATGTGATGTGTTTGGTGTCCTGCAAAATCTGGGATGGGTTTTTTTTACATTGGAATAGATTGAACTAATATAATAAGATTGCTTGACACAGGAAAGCAAGTGAAAAAGTCACAGAGTAGAAGAGACTGTTGCTATATTTATGTGTTTCCACATATTTTGGTTCTGGATTTTTGTGTGCTTTTAAATTTAAATCATAGGGATATTACCTGATCAGCTTGTAAAGACAGTGAAAAAAAACCACACCAAACTCCACTAATTTGTCTATTGCTAAATAGGATCTAAAGCATTTTGCAAAGTGCCAAATGTTTTAAGTTTCACAAAAGCATAATGAGGTACACTATTATCTCTGCTCTTATCCAGACAGGTTGAGACAAATCCTGAGCTTGAATATATAAAGTACCTGTTACAGATAATCTCTGCAGGGGATCTGGTGCTGGTATTTTGTTATGATCAAGACTCCTAACTTGGAGTACAGATTAGATTAGATAGTCTGTTTTTAACCTCTCTTCTCATAGTCTGGTTTTGCTATTGAAAGAGAACCACCTCATTGAGTATCAGTGAACCATCAGCTCAAAGGATGGGGCTGGGAAAGTATTTTCCTTGCCACGTATAAAAGAATCAAGAAGCTGCTTTTCTTATTATGAAAATGTGTGTCTAACCCAGATTTAAGGAAAATTATCTCGTAGGAAGACCTCTGTGAATGTAGGCATTTAATAGCTGCTGTGTTGTCATTTGTGGCTGCCAGACATCCAAAGACAGGTCACTGGCAGGAGCTCATGGTTTTAATTCCTTCCCCAGGAAATCCCCTTCCCTCCCTGTGCCCCGTCGCTGATGGGGGTGTCTTGAGCAATCGGTGCTGTGGGGGACATGGGCTGAGTGTACGAAATCCGTCATTGGCCACGACTGTCTGTGGTGGGCTCCTTGTGCTGGAGCTGACAGCTCCGGGGGGCTGCTACTCAGGTTTTGAGATGGAGCATCTCAGACTCTATCAGTTGAATCACTGCAAGTTTCTTCTCGTTCACCCAGCTGGACTGATTGGGTGATATAAAACCTGTCGTGCTGCAGCCTCATTTCCATCTTGATAACTGCAAACTTTTCCAAAGGTTAGCTGCTCCGGGTTACTAATCCTCTCTGAGGCAGGTAAGGCATGAGGTGTGTGAGAACCACCTCTGCACCCTGCTCTTGCAGCACTGCAGCTCCGGCCGTGGGCTGAGCTGCAGAAGGGCCACGGCTGGGAAAGAACTCACTGGGAGTAGTGACGAAACTGAGGGGGCAGAATATATTTACCAGGTCCCTAATTTGACCAGAATCTGGTGCTCCAGACCAGCAGCTCAGTGAAAGCCTGTAGCTGTCAAAGACTGGCTGAAATGAGAACAAAAAAGGCGATGAAGATGGAGGGAGAAGGACAATAATTCAATTGAAGAAACTAAGCTGGAAGGAATGACAGAAATACACACCACTTTGCAACCACCTTCCTCCTAGTGAAATGCCTTTACAGCAGAATTTAAAACCAGTGCCACTTATCAGAGCTCTCGTTTGTGCCTTTTTATTAAAAGAAGTATTCTTTTTACTTGATGCAATGCATTGTAAGTCAGAGTTGTGGTTGGTGTCACGACAGCTGTCTCACAGGGAACGAGAAACCACAGACATTCTTGACACTTCAGCAGCTGAAGGTGCACGCTTGTGTCCGGCCTCGGGCTGCCACTGACTTTAGGAAGTCGTGAGGCAAATACACGGCGCCGGGTTGGTTTGCGTGGCGGTGCCCGGTGGGAGGGCGGGTGACACCCTCGTCCCCCGCGGTTCCGCGGTCCCGGGCAGCGGCGGCGCGACCCCCACCCGCGCGCTGGTGCCGCCCCGTCGGGCTGGGCGGGGCGGGGCGG
>VWPU01010869.1:0-19263 GCA_013398955.1 Callaeas wilsoni
GCCTCGCCGGCCCGGGGGTCCCCCGGGTCTCCCCGGGCCTCCCACCGCCTTCGCCCTCGGTCCACCGGGGCCCCACCGGCGGCCGCCGCCGCTCAGCCCCCGCCCCGGCCGCTGCCCGCCGGTCCGGGCAGAGCCGCGGTACCTGGGGGTCGCCAGCCCGGGCTCCCCCGCCGTGGCCGTCCATGGGAAGCCGCTGTACCCGGCCGGGGCTGCAGGTACCAGGGGAGCGGCGGGTGGATGGGCGGGCCGGGGCCGCCGACCGCTCCCGGCCCCTTCTGCTTCTCTTCCCCCCTCTCTGCCCCCGCCCGCGGCCTCGGGTTCTGCCGGGAGCCCCAGCCCTGAGCCCCCAGGAGCGTCATTTCGCCGACGCGCTCCCCCGGGCTCCTCCGAGGCGGCCAGCGTCGCGATATGGCCCCGTCGGGGACCACCGGGGCATCCCCCGACGGGACACGGAGCCGGCAAGGGCCGGTGCTGCCGAGTGTCGGCAACTGGGACTGTGTCGCGACAGAGACCGGGGTCTCCGGGATGGTTCCCGTTCTCCAGAAACAAGGGGGGAAGAGGGAGAAAAGGCGGCGGGAGAGACCCGGCCCCTCTGCCGCGACGGCGGGTCCCCGTTACTGGGGATGGAGAACGGCCGCGCTCCCCGGAGGAGGCGGCAAAGCCGCGTCCGGCCGCCGGCTCCCGTCCCCGGACCGCAGCGGGCAGGACCGGCGGCAGCAACCGCGCTGCGGCCGCACGGACGGGCCCGGGGCTCCGGGATCTGGGGGGGGCCGGACTGCGGGGCTGGCAGCGCACCCAGCTCCCCGGTGCCCGGGTCCGCAGCTCCAGCGCTCCCGGTTCCCTGGGACCCCTCGGTGCCTCGCTGGGATGGAATAACGCTCTCGGTCCCCACTCCGGCCTCCGGCGCTCCTGGTTCTCCGGGTCTCCCCGGTACCCGTCTCCGGAGCTCCAGAGCACCCTGCTGCCCTTGGCCTGGATGTCCCGGGGCTCCGCACCCGTCTCCAGGCTGGGACGGGACCAGGCTCATCCCCGGGCTTGTCCCCACACTCGCCGTTCCTTTGCACTTTCCCGGCCGGGCCCGTCGGGGGCTGCTCCGGGACTCTCACTTTCGCTTTAATACTCATCCCCCACTTCGGCTTTAATGTAAGAAGAAAAGGCAGCGCCGCGGGAGCAGTGGGAACCAGGTGGGACCCAGCAAAGCCGCCTTGGGGAACAGGTAGAAAAAGCCCCGGGAACGGCCGGGAAAAGCCGTCAGGGAGCACCGGGAGGGTCCCGGCCGCGGCGCTTACCTGCTCCCGCTGCGCCGGGGGGACGCTGCCGTTCCACGGGTGCTTCCCCCCGTTCCTGGGAGTCCTTCCCATGCCCCCATCCCTTCACTAATGATCCTTTTGAGTTCCTTCCCCTCCCCATTATCCCAGGAATTGTACAGCTGTTTCCCAGCTGCCGCCTTCCCCAGCGCCACCAAATCTTTCGGGGGGTGTCGGTTTAGGAAGGAGTGGGAAAAAAATATCTGTATCTTCCCTTTGTCCCCCTTGTGCCGCTGTGTTTATTTAGCTACGTGCCTGTGTCCTGCTCCTTCCTGCCTTTTTCTTCTTTCTGGCTATTTATTTATTTGTCTCCAATGCCAAGACCCGCGGGTCACTCGGAAATGCGCCGTGTTGCCTTTGAAAAAAGGGGGGAAAAAACCCAAACTCGATGCTTTATGCAGCGGGATTTTATTTTGGTCACTCTCCTCCTTAATTTTGGTTATATTTGGGTTTGCTCTTTGGTGAGATTTGGTTTAGAATCGTTAAAACCCTCCGGCCCAGCGGCTGAGCCCTTTGGAGGCCAAAGCAGGGAGGAAACGGCAATTTGGCCTCATTCCTTTGCCATTGTCCATGACCAGACACATAGACAGGTCAGCACTGAGAGGGACAAGGAGCAGTCGCCCCCCAAACCTCCCCCAAATTACAATTTCTCATTAATTCAAAGCAGCTGGATCTGGGCTTGGCTGCTCCATAGCCCCCAAACTGCCTTAATTAGAAAACAACCAAAAATCAAAACCGAAAGGCCGGAAAAGGCCGTGGCAGGGGCTGCTCTGGGGGGTGCAGAGCCCCAGGTGGCTCTGCAGGGATGGGGACGCCATTTCCCACTCCGCTGGGATGTGGTGGGGAAGGGGCTGGGAAGGGGGATCCATCCCAAAGGAGGCATTTCCCCCTCCTGGCCGTGGGCCTGATCCTGCCCCTCCGAGGGAGCCGGTGGTCCCCACCTGCAGAAACCCCGAATCGCTGGAGCTGGCGGCTGGGGTGGGATCAGGGCAAACCCAGCATTTTTAGGTTGTCCCCTTCCCAGGTGACACATCTGTGTCCCCTCAGCAGATGTGGGACCCCAAGCCGCCCCTCCCCATCTGCTAATTGCCTGCTCAGCTCTCCTTTCCCTGGCTCAGCCTGTCGGGGTCCCAACAGCACCCAAAATCTTCTGGAGCTGCCAAGCTCTGTGCGTCCCCGTGTGGGGACAAACAATCCTCCGGGGGCACAGAGGTGGCTCCTGAAATGCATGGCAGGGATTTTCCTCCTTGATCCCGTTCCATCATCCACCCCAGGCGTGCAGCAGCACCGAGGGGAAGGGGGGAACCCCCAGACTTCTTGCTCTGGTCCTAGAGGAGGGCGAAGAAGGGGAGCTCTTCTTCAGCAAAAAAAGCAGAGTGTTATTTTTCACTCCTTTCCAAGTGTTCTCCCGGGAGCTGCAGCTCCAGGGAAGTGCTGGCTCAGGGGCACAGAGCTCCCCCTGAACTGTCTGGAGCGCGGGGGACTGAATGTGGCCCAGAGCCGGGGTGGGTTTGGGGTCACTGGTGGGTCCTGTGGCTCTGCTCTGGCTCTGAGCCGGGCGGAGGCACCAGCCTGTGCGGGAAGGGAGCGGGAGGAGAGGGCTGAGGAGAGGAATGAGGAGAGTGGAGCACAACTGTCTGCAAAAAAACCCTGTGCCCGCATCCTCGGCCCCCTCCCCATGCAGTCGCAGCATCCCAGTGGGACCCTGAGCACCCGCTGCTCCAGCCAGGCTTTCCCCACCCTCCAGAAGCTTTTCCTGCCCACGGCTCCCGCAGTGAGCAGGGATTTTGCCCTCCTCAGGGGTGGATTTGCCCTGCTGCGTGTCCATGCTGAGCCCTTCCTCCTGGGGCAGCCCCCGGACATCCCCCGGAGTGAGGGATGGGATGGGATGGGATGGGATGGGATGGGATGGGATGGGATGGGATGGGAGGGGATGGGATGGGATGGGAGGCCAGGGCTGTGGCACGGAGAATTCTGGGCTTCCTTAGCACTGCTAACACCCCTGCTCCTGTGCCTCTCCCCTGCCAGGTGAGAAGGGCTGCAAAGGTGGGTTCCAGGCAGTTCCTGCAGCCTGCAGGGCCCCCCCAAAAGCCTCGGAGGACTTGGGGTGCCCACTGGCAGCACCCCTGGGCAGCCTCCGGGAACACGGGATCCCCAAGCCCCCCGAGCCCCTGGGCAAGAGCAAGAGCAAGAAGCGGAGGAACAGGACGACCTTCAGCACGTTCCAGCTGGAGGAGCTGGAGAAGGTTTTCCAGAAGACGCATTATCCCGACATCTACGCCCGGGAGCAGCTGGCACTGCGGACAGACCTGACCGAAGCCAGGGTGCAGGTGAGGGCACGGAGCCCTGGCTCCGGAGGGGTGGGCAGGGACACCCTGGAGCGGGGGTTTGCCCTGGCTGTGAGGTGATGCTGAGATAGAAGCTGGTTTTCCCATGAATATGCTAAATCCCAGATGGAAAATCTCAGGCCATGCGGCCACTGCTCCCAGTGCTGTGGTGTGGGTGTTGGTTGCCTCTGAACTCGCTGCATTTTCCCCCTGGACAAGCACTCAAAGGGCAGAAAGAACCAAAATTTGGGAGGTCGGTGCCAACCACTCCCCTCAGAACGCCCTAATCATGATCCCTCCCACGCATCCATCATTCCCAGCCACCCTCCCCAGCTCAGCTCCTCCAGCTGCCAGCCTGGGAGAGGAATTCCCGGGAGCTCAGTGTGGATGGGGCTGGGGTGGCACATCCTGGGACGTGGGGCAGGATGGGACCGATCCTCACTTCCCGGCTCCGCCGGCATCAGGCTTGCAGGGAGCTGCTTCCAGAGGTGTCTCCACGCGGTTTGAGGTTCCTGCTGGAGGGGGCAGCTGGAGGGCGCTCCCAGCAGGGAGGAAATGCGTAAGGAAGTGAGCAGGGAGCACCTGCTGGGAGCTGGGAGCTGCCATTCCCATCAGCAGGAATGGGCACAAGGCACAGGCAGGGGCAGCGTCCCTCGGGCCTGCACCCACCCGGTGCCCACCGGAGCCTCCGAACCCAGATTTGGGGTGGACTCAGATGAAACCACCTGTAGCCACGGGAGCCTCAAGCCAATTACCCCGGTAGTGCATCCTCCTCTCCGGGAGATGCTGCTGGATTTGCCCCCACCCCAGCGCGGAGGGGACATGCCGATGGCACATCAGCACCCAACGAGCCTCATTTTGCAGCAAAATCTGGGATAAACAAGTCCCAGAAGCACCGGGGAGGGAAAAGGATCATGCACAGAGCAGAATGGATCATTTTTCGTGTGGGACAAGAGACATTCCTGCTGTTGGTAGAGGAAAAGGCCAGCGAGCCCCAGCGCTGAGCACAGAGCAGCTTCCTTTGCTCAGCCGCGGCTCCCGGCAGTGCTGCGGCACCGTGCCCGGCCCCTTCTGCTGCTGGGGAGGAGTGCGGACCTCGGCAGGAGGCTGCAGTGGGCAGGGGAAGGGTCCCCCCACCTCAGCCCCCTCCTCCATCCCCAGGTTTGGTTCCAGAACCGCCGGGCCAAGTGGCGGAAACGGGAACGTTACGGGAAAATCCAGGAGGTGAGAGGCGGCACAGAAGCTGCTCCAGCCCTGCGTGCCCCCACTCCCAGGGGAGGGGTCCCGTCCCACCGCACCTGCGGGTGCCCCACATCGCCCATTCCTGCCCCTTCTGCCTCACGGGTGCACCCACCCTTGGGCAAAGTGCGGCCCGGGATGGAAAAGAGGGAGGATCGCATTTTGCCACCCGCAGGAAGCTGCTGCTTTATGTCCCACGCCATTTCCCATGGGAACATTGCCCTCTGGGGCAGGTTTTGGGGTGTTCCTCCTGAAGATCCCCTTTAGCTCTCCCCCATCCCTCAGTGCTTCCTGCTCCCCTTTTCTGCAAAACTGCCTGTCCCCCCCCAGTATTGAAAATCATAAAAATAATTTAAAACTCAGCTTCACGCACCTCCCTGAAGCCAGACTCTCCCGGGGGGGATATTTCAAGGAGGATTCAACCCCCCCAAGGCCATTAAAATAGAGCAAAGGCATCGCTCCCTCTGCACCCTGCGGGTGGGGGGCATCGGAAGGGAGGATGAGGGGGATCTGAGGGGGGATGAGGGGAATCCAGCAGGGAGTGAGAGGCATCAAAGGTGGGATGAGAGGAATCTGAATGGAGGGAAACTGAGCCGGGAGTGATGTCCCCACCCTCATTTTGGGCTTTCTCTTTCCCGTTATTTCAGCTGCAGAACAACCTGTGGCCGAGCCCTGGGAGCCCCCAGGGGCTGCTGCCCCCCGAGAGCATCCCGTCCCCCTGCATGGCCCCGTACCCCCCCGCTCCCAGCAACGGCTTCGTGGGCATTCCCGCTTCCCCGGGCCCCCACGCCGGCATCAACAGCCTCTACTCCCTGCACGGGCTGCCCCCCCCGGCCCTGGCCCCCCACCCCTTCGAGCCGCCCCCACAACACGACTACAAGGCGCCCGCCCTGATGCCACTGAGGGTGAAGAGCAAAGAGGGGGCCGGGAGCCTCCTGAACTGGGCCACATGATCCCCCCGGGATGGACACGGAGCCTTCATCCCCCCGGAGTGCATCCCCCACCCCCCGGCACCCGGGGTGCGGTCAGGGTTAGGGTTAGGGTTAACCTTCACCCCCTCTCTGCACATCCCGAGCTTTCCCGCATCCCTGCTGAGAGGGGGTCAAAGGGGGGCCGTGGGGAGGAAAAAGAGGCACCCCCAAACCCAGGCTGCCCCAGCGGGGCTGGCACTGGCAGCTCGGGACCCCAAGAATGGCTCCTCAAAATACCTGAGCCCTCCCAGCACCTTTAGTGACTGGGGTTTGGTGGAGATTCCCGATGGTTTCCCACCCCCCTCGTGTGTCCCCCCGCCCCGGGGAATGCCAGCCGTGGGTGTGGCTGAGGAGGGGACTGTGCCCGTGGGGGTCGGGGGAGCACCAGCGCAGGGGAGTTTGGGGGGCAGTTCTCCCCTCCCCAGATGAAATTTGGCCGCTCACGCCTTGCCCAGTGCAACCAGCAATGGCAGAAATGGGGCTCTTCTCTCCCAGTCCCATACTGGGAAGACTGACTGGACTGGGACCGCTGCTCGGGGGTTACTGGGGGCAGGGCCAAGGAGCCCCAAAGCCCTCCCTCCCCCCCCAAAGCATCGCAGCTCCTTCTGCTCCCCTTTGGAGGGGAAATAAGGCCCTGGCACAGCTCCTGGAGCCCACTGAACCCCCCGAGATGGGCAATAAACCCATGAGGTGGGGGCTACAGGGATAAAGCATCCCAAATTAAAGGCTGTTTCCCTGGGGGGGGTCACTCTGTTACCCCTCAGGAATATGTTTTAATCCCAGCAGGTGGGAACCCTCCCAGGTGCTCCAGCTCGGGTGTTGGGGGCACAACTGGTCGATTTTGGGGGGGAGTTCTGCATTTTGTGGGGGCCTGTTAGTGGTGGTACCGGCATGGCCGGTCTTAGGGGAGGGGGCACCTCATTGTATCCAATGTGTTCCATCTGCTCTGGGGGTCCCCAGGGGGCATCCCGAGTCCCCCCAAGCGTCAGCGTGTCCTGGCCTCTCCTCCACCCCCTGTGACCTCCCCCACTGCAGGAAAACACCAAAACATGAAGCCAGGAACTGGGGCTCCCCTGGGCCCTGCTCGCCCCAGCACCAGGAGATGCTGGCACACCCCCAGGGACCCTCCTGGGCCAGACCCCCGCCTGCAAAACCTGCAATGCCACCCTGCCCCAGCTCCCACATCCTGATGTTGGGGGCACCCCTGTGGGGCACCTGGATCCCTTTGGGGAGACACCAAACCTGCTGGTGCAGCCCGAATTGGGCCAAACCCCGAGGTTTTCAGCCAAGCCCTGGCGCCCTGGGCACAGCCTGGCCACAGTGGGTGCCCCAGGAGGCAGCCCAGGGATGCCCACCCTCAGCCAGGACATCTCACACCCCCTCCCACCGGTGGGGATTTTGTTATTCACTTCTAAACAATAAATCACATTTTTCTTAAGTTAAGAGAACAGCAGCCCTATGAAGCCAGGGAGGCTGGGGAAGAGACCCCCAACAGGCTCCTGGGGCCCATTCTGGCGCTGGGAATGGGTTCTGGAGGCCAGGATGGTGCTGGAGGCACCCAGGTGGGTGCCAGTGGTGGGTGCAGCCCTGGCAGGACCCTGGGAGGCACATCCAGCCCTGCAGGGGTCACATCCACACTGCAGCTCTGTGCTGCCCACGGGGGCACGAGGTCAGGGTGCAGCACCGGGGATCCGGACGGATCTGGGGCTCCAGCTCGATGTCACCCCTGGCTGAGGGGGAAGAGGGCGGGATGGGGAGAGCTCCAGGCACGGATTGAAGGCTTGTTACCATCGATGTGAGCCCACGGGGCTTCTCTGATGTCTAACAAGGCTGAGTTTGCTGCTTCCAGGGCTGGGGCTGAGCATCTCCACAGCTGAGTTCAATCCTGGAGCTCCACAGGCTCAGAATCCCAGCAGGTCATGGGGTGGGAACTGGGGCTGTCTCAGGCTCCCTCTGCCCACGACCATCTGCAAATCCCTGCCTCAAATCAGGGTGGATCCCCCAGGATTTCATCCCCCAGGGCTGCTGCTGCCCCTGTGCCAGGGAAGCTGAGGCCAGGCGATGTGCAAGGCTGAGCTCTGGCAGGATTTGGTGTCAGGATCCTCCGCTGGGAGCAGGGAAAACCCCAGCGGTAACACCACAGTGGAGTCAGAAACCCCAGGACAGCGCTGGGGGAGGGTTCAGCGAATGGGACAGGCAAAGGCCTGTGAGAACCTGCTCCCCCCGAGGCCACCAGCCCCCCCAAACCAACAGACCTGGGTGCAAGACAAGACTAAACCTTCTGGTGAGGGGCCATGTACCCCCTGGGATTTGAGGGATGAGTGGGAACAAGGACATGGGATGAGGAACTCTCATCCCAGCTCAGCTCCAGGCAGGAGGGACAGGGACACGGACAGAGCCTGGCCACGCTCAGGGCAGAGGTATCACCAAATATATATAATATATGTACAGCTCCTGCAGCCCTCGCAGGGTGAGGGGAGGCCGCCCCGGCCCCTTGAGCCCCCCTAACCCCCCAGAGGGGCTGGGCAGGGCCAGCCTGTTGTCCCACCCAAGGAACCCACTCCCACACTGGCACCCGCTCCCCCTTCTTGGCTGGGGGGGCACGAGGAAGGTGGTACCTCTGAAAGCATCGCACGGCGTGGGCGATCCCCCACCCAACAGGAAACCCCCAGGGCACCCTCAGCTTTGGGATGAGCCTGGAAGGAGGCAGAGGTGCAAAATGTGGTCTCAGCGAGGACCCTCCAGCTCCATCCTCTTCCCAAGCGCACCACCGCAGTGCAGCCACCCACAGACCCCCCCAAACCTCGCTCCCCTGCCCCACGGCAGCAGATCAGCCTCCAGCTCTCCAAGCACCCCATCCTTCCTTCCCGTGTCCCGCCTCCCCGCGTCCGTCACTGCAGCAGCTCCTCCCAGGAGATGGGCCTGGAGAAGACCTCCCGCTCCAGCCACAGGTCGTAGTTGACCTGGAAGTCCTCGGGCAGCTCCACGCGCTGGCCCAGCACGCTCTGCAGGCAGTTGTCCACGGGCAGGAAGTCGGGGTTGCCGTGCGCCCGGTCGTAGCGCCGCGAGTTGAAGCGCTCGATACTGGCACGCAGGGCACACTCCTCCGCCTGGAAATCCCACGGACGGGCGTCCAGGTCTGGGAACAGGGATGAGACCGGTCAGAGAGGAGCTGGGGACCCTTCAGCCAGCCCAGACCCCTCGGTGCTGCGGTTTAACCCCAGCCAGACCGAGCCCCAGGCAGCCGCTTGCTCATTCCCCCACCAGCCAGAGCAGGGAAGAATCAGGAGGGTAAAAGCTGGAAAACTGGTGGGTGAGGATGAAGACAGCTTAGCAAAGAAAGCAAAAGCTGTGCACACAAGGAAAGAAAAACAAGGAATTCGTTCCCCACTTCCCACGAGCAGGCAGGTGTTCAGCACCTTCAGGAGAACAGGGCCCCATCCCGGGGAATGCTGACTTGGAAGACAAACACCATCACTCCCAACATCTCCCAATTCCTCCTTTTTCCCCCCACTTTTTATTCCCAGCATGACATCATAGGGCCTGGAATATCCTTTGGTTCTCTCTCCTCCCAACAAGCCATACAGCCCCAGCCCCCTCCCACTTGGGAAAGGTCTTTGTAGGTACTTCCAACGAAGTGCAGAGCCAGGAGCCACCAACAGCTCCACCACCACTTCCAGCATCCCCACCACAGGGAAAGAACCAAAATGAAGCCAGGAATGGGGACTCCCCTTGGCTCCACGCACCCCAGCACCAGGAAATGCTGGCACATCCCCAAGGACACTCTCGAGCCAAAAAAGAAACCCCAAAACTGCAATGCCACCCTGCCCCAGCTCCCACATCCTGATGGTGGGAGGGGGACACCCCAGTGGGGCACCTGGACCCCCTCGGGGAGACACCAAACCTGCTGTTCCAGCCCAACTTAGGCCAAAAAAGAAGGTTTTCAGCCTGGCAGAGCCCTGATCCCTGCAATGTCACCACCCTAAATCCCTCCCACACCCCAGACCTGCTGGAATTCATCTTCCCACAGGAGCCCTCCCAGTGCTGGGCTTTGCAGTGGGAGCTGAGAAGGTTTTGAGCACGCACCAGTATTTTGGCTCTGCTGGACAGAGCTGGCACAGCACCAGCGCTGTCTCCCAACATTCCCAACCCATCAAGCGGATGGAAGTGGGCAAGATCTTGGGAGGGGACAGAGCCAGGCCAGCTGACCCAAATTAGCCAAGGGAATATTCCAGACTCTGTGATGTCAGCTCAGATATAAAAGCTAAGGAAAGGAGGAGGAACGGAGGGGCATTTGTTATGTAAAACATATGCCTTCCACAGCAGCCACTCCCTGTGCTGGAGCCCGGCTTCCCGAGGTGGCTGAACACCACTCGCTAATGGCAAGTAGAGAACAAACCTATTTTTTTCTGCTCTTGCAGTACTAAACTACCTTATCTCGACCTACAAGTCATTTCCCATCTCATTTTCTCTCCCTTGTCCAGCTGGGAAAGGGAGCGATAGAGCAGCTTGGTGGGCACCTGGTCAACCAAAGTCAACCCAGCGCACCTGGCCGAGCCCCAGGCAGCACAGGGCGAGCTCGGGGCACAGAGCCCGGGCCGGGAAGGCCGGGAGCGCCGGGGATGCCGGGAGCACCGGGGGTGCCGGGAGTGCCGGGAGCCCCGGGGGTGCCGGGAAGGCTGGGAGCACCGGGGGTGCCGAGAGTGCCGGGAGTGCCAGGAGTGCCGGGAAGGCTCGGAGCACCGGGGGTGCCGGGAGCACCGGGGGTGCCAGGAATGCTGGGGGTGCCAGGAGTGCCGGGAAGGCTGGGAGCACAGGGGGTGCCGGGAGCGCCGGGGGTGCCAGGAATGCTGGGGGTGCCGGGAGTGCCGGGAAGGCTGGGAGCACCGGGGGTGCCGGGAGCACCAGGGGTGCCAGGAATGCTGGGGGTGCCGGGAGTGCCGGGAAGGCTGGGAGCGCCGGGGGTGCCGGGAATGCTGGGGGTGCTGGGGGTGCCGGGAGCGCCAGGAGCACCGGGGGTGCCGGGAGTGCTGGGGGTGCCGGGAGTGCCGGGAGCGCCGGGGGTGCCGGGAGTGCTGGGGGTGCCGGGGGTGCCGGGAGCACCGGGATGTACCATTGCCGTAGGCCCAGTCGTCGTTGAGGCGGTGCCGCACTTTCTGGTAAATGGCAGACATGGTTTTCATGTTGCTCTTCCTCCACTGCCGGCCCAGGTACTTGGTCTGCACCTTGAGCAGCTTCAGCACGTAGAGCTGCATCATGGCCTGCTTCACCTTCAGAGCCCGCTTCAGGATGGGCGCCGACTTGAACACCACCAGCATCTGCGGGAACAGGCGCGGGATGGAGTCCTGGCCAACCCCTCCTCCCTTCCCCTGCTCGCTCCTCACTCCCCACCATGGCCAGTCTGGCCATGCTGACCTCCTGAACATTCCCAGCCTGAACATTCCCAGCCCTCACTCACCATGGTGCGGGAATGCTTCCACTTGGTCAGCTTGTTCAGGATGCGCAGGAGGTTTATGCAGGAGAAGAGGTTCCGCCAGCAGAACTGGTTGTTGTCTCCAGCTTCCTGTGGGGAAGGAGATGTGGGGTCAGGCAAGGGGTTGGATCGGGGATGGGGAGAGGCTGTGGTGATCTCAGGAGCCACGTCCAAAGGGAACAGCACAGCATGTGGGCATGGAATCATCCAATCATGGAATTGTTAAGATTGGAAAAGCCCTCTGAGATCATCAAGTCCAACTGTTCCCCCAGGACTGCAAAGGCCACCACTAATCCCTGTCCGCGAGTGCCACATCCACACATTTTTGGAACACTTCCAGGGATGGTGACTCCAACACTGCCCTGGCCAGCCTGTACCAGTGCCTGACCACCCTCTTCAGGAAGAAATTTTCCCCAATATCCAACCTGAACCTCCCCTGGCACAGTTTGAGGCCATTTTCTCTTGTCCTGTCTCTGTTCCCTGGGAGCAGAGCCTGAACCCCCCAGCTCCACCCTCCTGTCAGGGAGTTGTACAGAGCCAGAAGGTCCCTCCTGAGCCTCCTTTTCTCCAGGATGAGCCCCTTCCCCAGCTCCCTCAGCCTCTCCTGGTGCTCCAGCCCCTTCCCCAGCTCCATTCCCTTCCCTAGACACACTCCACCCCAGCAGACACCTGCCATCCCCATCCCCCTCCCCAAAATCCCAGCAGCACCAGGGGCCAAGCAGAGGAGTGCTGAGGGTGCAAGGGCTGGGTGCTGGGACCCTGCTGCCTCCCTGCATCCCAAATTCCCCCTGGAAGCAGCCCAGGTGCCAGGACTGTCACAGCAGGAGGACTCACCAGGCTCTCTGCCGTCAGCTCTGGCAGCTCGTGCACAACACAGTACGGATAGTCCAGGACGGAGATGCTGCAGGAAGGAGAGGGGAGGTCGAGCTGTCCCCCCAGATCCCCCCCTGCCAGGGGGCAATGCAGCCCCCGCTTCCCACCCACCAGAGATGGGCTGTGGTGGGAACTTTCCAGGTCTGCCTGAGCCACTGCCAGGAAGGGACTGCAGAGGGGCCAAAGAAACAGGGATCCCTCCCCACATCCCACAGGAATGCAGGTGGGCAGCCTTCTCTCTCACCTGTTCTTGGCAGTGATGTAGGACATGATGTTCTGGTTGAAGAACTTGAGGATGAGCGGGATGCAGTTGGCAAAGACCAGGTGCTGGGCCATGTACTCAAACTGGGGAGGAGAAATATGGGTGAACGGGGACCCACTCGGGGCCCTGCCACGTCCGCAGGCACGGCTGGACCCCGGCCCACCTCACCTGGTAGATGTGGTTGAGCTTGAAGTGCTTGAGCAGGAGGAGCAGCACAGCAGAGATGGCCTTGACGATGATCTCCTTGTGCCGATTGACGTCCACGCCCAGCTTCATGCTCTGCAGCACGGTGGTCCTGGGGGACACAGAGGTGTTGTAGCAGGAGGAATTCTTCCCTCTCAGGGTGGCACAAGGTGTCCAGGGAACCTGTGGCTGCCCCATCTCTGGAAGTGTCCAAGCCCGACCTGGTCTAGTGGAAGGTGTCCGTGCCAATGACAGGGGTTGGAACTTGATGAGCTTTAAGGAACCTTCCCACTCAAAACATTCCATGATTCCACAATCCTTGGCTGGGGCAGGGTCTGCCCCTCCCAGTTCTTGCAGGGTGGGATCCAGGGCAGAGCAGGGTCACATCCCCCAGGAGCCCCAGCCCACACCATGTCACTTCCCCAGCTCCCTCCCATCCCTCCTTCCCCTCCCAGCCCCTGCCAGCTCCTCTGCTCCACGGCCACTCACGGCATCTCCTCTGGCAGGACATCCGCCAGGATGTTGATGGAGTCTGTCTTGGCTTTGGAGGTGGGGGCTGCAGCCAGGAGGATCTTCAGCAGAGCAATCTGGGAAGAAAGGAGAGATGGAGGGGGAGTGGGAGCCGCGGGGGACTGGCCACAGGCCCTTTCCCCGCTGCAGGAGGGAGGAACAGGGCAGGGGGTGAAAACCTGGGATGCATCACTGGAAAGGGAGGGATCCAGGGGATCCCAGTGCTCCTCAGCTCACCATGTACTGGGGCAGGCTGGGCAGCAGGCCCTGGTACAGGATCTCCGCAGGGACTTGCTCCACTTCCTCTTCCCCCTGGTACCAGGAGAGACCAGAAAACCTCATCCCAGGGGCTGCCACCAGCACCATGGGGCAAGAGTCCCAGGGCAGGATGACCCCAACTCCTGCCCCAACCCCCTCTGCCCCAGAGAAACTCCTCAGCCCTGCCAAAAAACCTGGCAGAACCAAGTGCCCCCAACTCCCAGCCCAGGACCCTCATCCCATCCCATCCCATTCCCACACTCACTCCGGAGAGCGGCGAGCGCAGGTACTCCTCTTCCATGTGCACCTGCACCTCGGCGATGGACGTGTACTTGTGCTGCAGGGGAACGGGGCGGGGTCAGCACGGTCCCACAGCGCTGCCTCCAGCCCCAGCCCGCTCCCAGCATCCTGTTCCATCCCTCCCGGATCCCTGTCCCAGGGGTGACCCGTGTAGATGCACAGGGTGGGAGCTCCTGGGCTCAGGTCTGGGACAAGCCCAGCAGGAAAGGGATGAAGACATGAAGAAAGGGATGAAGCCCCCAAGAAAGAGATGGAGCCCCCTAAGGAAATGATGGAGTCCCCCAAATAAAGGATGGAGCCCCTTAAGGAAAGGATGGAGTCCCCTAAAGAGAGGATGGAGTTCCCTAAGAAAGGGATAGAGCCCCCTAAGGAAGGAATGGAGTTCCCTAAAGAAAGGATGGAGTCCCCTAAGGAAAGGATGGACTCCCCTAAGGAAGGAATGGAGTTCCCTAAAGAAAGGATGGAGTCCCCTAAGAAAGGGGTTCAGGTGACCTGTGAGTCCAGGGATGAAATGAAAGCTTAAGGCTGCTCTCACATCACTGGGTGGAGGAAGGGGAAAATGGTCAGGAAAATCCACGCTGAGCTGTGATGGGAGCAGGAAGAGGGGCAAGGGGCACCCATACAGCAGCAGGGGCTGGAGGAATTCCGTAACTCACCAGCTTCAGGGTGCGGATGCTCTCATGGATGGGCCTGGGCAAGCCCACCACGGTGTTGGTGTCACTGGAGGAGGGAAAGAGCCAGGCTGGGAGCAGGCAGGAGCAGGGCTGAGCACCCAGGGGTGGGGCAGAGACCGCCCAGGGATGAAGCCATGGACCAGCCAGCCAAGGCCTTCCCTGGTGCCCCGTGGAGACAAAAGCAGCCCCCAAACTGGCCTCTCCCACAGCCCCCCAGAATGGCAGCCCTGGGCTGGCTCTGAACCCACCTGCCCAGTGTGTAGCCAATGAATTTGCTGCGGCTGGATTCCAGGAACATCTCAATGTCCTTCTCCCTGCAGCAAAAGGAGAAGGGAAGAGTCACACCTTCCTGCCCATCCAGAATCTACGGTCCCCCCTTCCTGCCCATCCAGGATCCACTCTCACCTCCCCCTGCCCCTCCAGACCACAGTCACACCTTCCTGCCCATCCCGAATCCCACAGTCCCACCTTCCTCCCCCTCCATACTCTACTGTCACACCTTCCTGCCCACCCAGAATCTCCAATCACACCTTCCTCCCCATCCAGACTCTACAATCACACCTTCCTGCCCATCCCGAATCCCACAGTCCCACCTTCCTCCCCATCCAGAATCCACAGTCACACCTTCCTGCCCATCCAAAATCTACAGTCACATCTTCCTGCCCATCCAGAATCTACGGTCCCCCCTTCCTGCCCATCCAGGATCCACTCTCACCTCCCCCTGCCCCTCCAGACCACAGTCACACCTTCCTCCCCAGCCAGAATCAACAATCACACCTTCCTGCCCCTCCAGATTCAACAATAACACCTTCCTGCCCATCCCGAAGTCACATTCGCACCTTCCTGCCCACCCAGAATCTCCAATCACACCTTCCTCCCCAGCCAGAATCAACAATCACACCTTCCTGCCCCTCCAGATTCAACAATAACACCTTCCTGCCCATCCCGAAGTCACATTCGCACCTTCCTGCCCACCCAGAATCCACAATCACACCTTCCTGCCCATCCAGAATGCCACAGCCCCAGGCACAGGGCAAAGCCTTGTGGTCAGGTGAAGGGTGCCCAGCCAACCCCGCAAGAAAACAGCCATCAGTGACCACCCCATCCCAAACACCTTCCCTACATCCCTGCTGAGATTCCCAGTATTCAACAGCCTCCGTTTCCCTGACCCCGCTCCAGCTCTCCCAGCAGGGAGCCCCCCAGACTCACCGGACCTTGGGGGCCCAGGGCAGCCCTTTGGGGCAGGTGATGCGGTCGCTGGGGGGGTGCTGGGTGGGGGGGGGCATCACTTCATCCCGTTCCAGGGGGAAGGTCTCTCCCTCCAGGCTGTTGTCATCATCGTTCTCCTCCTCTTCCTCGCGGGAGTCGTCAGCTTTGTACGGATCCCGCTCGTTGAAGGCATCGAGGTTATCCTGCTTAATGAGGGCCTGGAGAGGGGAGAGCGGGAAGGGAACATCCCGAAAACAAGTCCAGATGCTGGCAGCGCCCTCCTTAACGTCCCCGTCCCCACCTTGTGCTCCCTCCGGCCGCGCTTCTGCTGCTGCTCGATGAGGTCGGAGGCGGAGGCGGGCGGGGAGGCCGCCCGCATGTTCCGGATCACCTGGATGCTGTCCTCGGGGAGCGGCGGCAGGCCCAGGATCTCCCTCTTCTCCGCCTTCATGCTCTGCAGCTCCTCAAACCCTCCCAGGGTGCACTGCAAGGGAGAGCGCAGCATGCTGAGCGCGGGGGGCTCCAGGGCCATCTACACCTGCCCTGCCCACACCCACTTTCCAGGATCACAGAATCATTCAGGTTGGAAAAGCCCTCTGAGATCATGGAGTCCAGCTGTTCTCTCAGCACTGCCAAGGCCACCACTAATCCACATCCCCAGGTGCCCCATCGACCTGTCCTTTAAATCCCCCTGGGGATGGTGGCTCCAGCACAGTCCTGGGCAGCCTGTGCCAATGCCTGACCACTCTTTCCACGAAAAAAATTTCCCAATATCCAACGTGAACCTCCCCTGGCACAACTTGATGCTGTTTTCTCTTGTCCTGTCCCTTGTTTCCTGGGACCAGAACGTGACCCCAACCTGGCTGCCCAGTCCTGTCAGGGAGCTGTGGAGAGCCAGAAGGTCCCTCCTGAGCCTCCTTTTCTCCAGGCTGAGCCCCTTTCCCAGCTCCCTCAGCCGCTCCAGACCCTTCCCCAGCTCTGTTCCCTTCCCTGGGCACGCTCCAGCCCCTCAAAGTCTCTCTTGTCCCAAGGGGCACAAATCTTTCCCCAGGGTTTCAAACAGGAGCTGCCTCTCCTGTGCTCCTCTTGTCACTGAGAGAGGCAGGAGGGACAGGAGGATGTCCAGGCATCCACAGCTGCAGTGTTCAGAGCTTTCCTTTCCCCAGACAGGGACCTTGCTTTGGGTCTATCCTTAGTATCCAGCTCCAGACACCAACATCCAAAGCTTCCCTATGGGAGAAAACCTGGAGTTGGGTTTAAAGGAAAACTGAAAGCCAGAACAAGAGGACGGAGCAATTACAGCCAACTCCAAGGGCAGAACTCCCTCCTCTGCCAAGTATCAAACCACACATCCCACATCCCACGGCCTCTCCTTACCAGCACAGTTTTCCAGAGCAGAAGCAGCACCTTCTTCATGGGGAAGTGTGGAGCGTGGCCACTGCAGAATTTGGTCACCATCCCAAAGAGCATGACGGAGAAGGGTTCGTTGTTGTACAGGGGGGCTCCTGGAACCACACAACTCCATTACTCAGGAATTCCTCATCCCTGGCCTCACTCCAATCACCAGCATCACCAGCCCCTGCACCCTCCTCCCCATCAGCTCCAAGATCCTCACCTCACCCCAGACAGCTCCCTCTTCCCTTCCAAGGCCTCATAAATTCCATAATTTCTTACCTCTGCATTGAGAGGAAACGACAGCCCCAATATTCTATTTTTTTCCCAGGGAGAGAACACCCAGCAGCAGGAAAGGCTGGATGGCTTCCTCTGCCCACCCCCCTCTGCCCCACGAGTGGAGCAGAAACCAACCCAGTGCTGCCAGTCTCTGTTATCCAAGTCCTAGAGCCAAATCCCACGTCACTGTCTCCAGCCCTGGCAGTTCTATCCTGGCTCCTGATCCTCACCCAGCTCTGCTCGGAAGGTCTGCCTCATGCTCTTCCACTCGGGCTTGTCCCCCTCGGCCTCCTGGCGCACAGTCTCCACAATCAGGTACATGATGTTCAGCAGCACCCTGCAAGAACCAGGGCAGTTGAATCCCGGAGACTGGGATAAGTTATGGAAGCACTGTCAGCACCCAGGGCTCCGGGAGAGGCTGGAGCAACCCAGACCACATCCAGGATTCAGGTACCTGCTCCACACCAGCACACAGGCACTGGGGGAAAAAGTCTCTGCAAGTCCAAACAAGCAAAAAATCTGCTTTCCCAAATTTTACTGCTTTCATAACCCCAATGTGTCCCATTCCTACTGCGCAGGCTGAGCACAAGGGACACCTGTAGAAACTCTCAGAGCTGGGACAGCCCTGGGACCCCTTCCAGTGCCTGTCTCAGCTTCCCAAAGCTCTCAGAAAACCCTGGCCCCTCTCCTTATCCCCCCATTCCCGCTCCATACCTGAGGTCGGTGCTGTCAGCCAGGGAAATGGCCGGTTTCCTCACGGCACTGGAACAGGCTGCGCTGTTGCTGCGGAGGGAGAACAGCTCAGAGGGAATTTAGGGGAATTCAAACTCTGTTGTGGGCACCCCACGTGCAGCGCCAAACCCTGAGACAGGCACTGCTGCCATGAACTCCCTGCTGCGGGAGGGGGAGCAGAGCCGCCTGTGTGCTGCCAGGCAGGTTGATTCGGGCATTTCGGGAGAGATCAGGCATAACCCCACATTGCACATCCACCCAGGCCAACGGGAGTCACTCTGGGGGATGCACGAACCAGATTAGGGACAGACGGGTAGGTAAGCTTTTGTACCATAAGCTTTTGTGCCATAAACCAGAAAAACTCCTCGCAAGGAGCTCCAGAGGCAGCCCTGAAGTGTTTTCCCGCAGTACTCACTCGATCTCCATGTTCAGCAGCTCCACCAGGGCGTTGAACGTTCCCACTTCCAGCAGGAGGAAGATGTTGTACCTCATCCACGCCTGGACCTCGGCCTCGGAGCTGCACTCCCCGAAGGTGCCTGCGAGGAGACCCTGCTGATCCCAGCTCCAGGAGCCCTCCCACAGCGCCAGAGCGCTCCGCACGCAAAACACACCCTCGGGACTGGGGGAAATCTGGGATGCGGAGGATGGAGCTGCCCTCTCGGGTAACCCATTCCAGGTCTGGCAGAACTGGGATAACACGGGGCAATCAGCCAACTTTGGGGCCAAACTGCTCTGAACTGCCTGGTCCCATGAGATTCAGCTCCGTTCCACGCATCCCAGATGGAATGAAATCACCAAGGAATAACAATTCCTCAGAATATTATATATTAAAATAATTAATAATTATTGTATCATATTAATGCTCTATATTCATTATATATCGATATATTACATACAATATATAGAACATATTGTGTATAATGCATAACATATATCATATTAATAATATGGACTATATATAATGTATCTAATATAAAAATGCATATAGCATTTAACATATAATGTATATAATGTACAAAATATCTTATATACACAATACATTATATATAAGGCATAACATGTAATATATGTAATACATAACACAATACACAGTATATATTATATATGTATTGTAGATTATATTGTAATGTGTATTACATATAGTATACATATAATTATCTATTTTTATGGATATGTTATGGATGAGATTATATTGTACTATGTCTAATACATGATATATATAATATGTATATAAAAATACATTAAAATAGATAATTGTATAATTATTTAATTGT
>VWPU01010870.1:3805-51163 GCA_013398955.1 Callaeas wilsoni
TCGGTGTGGGTGCTCACTCGGTGGGTGCACACTCGGTGTAGGTGCACACTCGATGTGGGTGCACACTCGGTGTGGGTGCACACTCTGTGGGTGCACACTCGGTGTGGGTGCTCACTCTGTGGGTGCACACTCGGTGTGAGTGCACATTCGATGTGGGTGCACGCTCGATGTGGGTGCACACTCTGTGGGTGCACACTCGGTGTAGGTGCTCACTCTGGCGCTGGAGATGTAATTTAGCTCCGTGCAGGCTTTGATTATTAAGTAGCATTCAGGGGAGATGAGAATTAACCTCTTGATTGCAGAGATCGATATCTCCGCTGTTTTCCATCTCCTGCATTTTGGCTCTTGCCAGTCACTTCTATTCTGCAATGCCCGGGGCACTGTGGCTTTGGGGGTACCAAGGGCACAGAGGGGTGAGGCGTCCCGCAGTGATGGGGGCCAGGCCAGCCCCCGGCAGGCTCAAATTCTCACCAGTTTGAGGCAGAATCCTCTGGCACAGAGAATTCCCACGTCCGCATCTCTGTTGTGGTTTGAATTTTCACTATGATTAATTATTTGCATTTCAGTAGCACTTGTGGAGCAGGATTTGTTGTCCAAATAATTGTTCTCTTTTTTTTGGCTTCCTCTTCTTACTTCAAATATTGTGGCTGTGGGTAGCCGAAGCTGAGAGATGAGCAAGTGGTTATTTGCAGAACCACTCCAGCATCCAGAGCACATGGATGTGGAAGGGACAGGAAATTTTGGGCTGTTTGCACTGGCCCAATGACCTCGGTACTGCAAAGCTCAGCTGCAGTGTCAGGACACCTCAGGTTTGCAGTGGAGTCTGGGTGTTGAGGAACTGATTTCTTTCCTCTAAGGCAACATCAGTAAAACTGGTGAAATATAAACCGTGCAGTCCTGGAGGCAGCTGGAATCAAAAGGGAGAAATATTGGAGGAAAAAATATTATGGCACCACCAAAGCCAAACCTTTCAATGTCTCGACAAAAAAGGCTTTGGCCTGTTAAAATATTTAATATTAAAATATAGTTTTATAAACACATTTAAAAAATGGAGCATTGAAGTCGGGAGTTGCTGTTTAAATTGGATTTTAGGATTTTATCCTGGCAGAGAGTTGGCTCAGCTTAAACACATCTGATAAAACACACGGTGGTGATTTCATACGAGGGAAATCAGTGACAAATATTAAATTCTTCCTGCAAACAGAGCAGGCTAAAGCAAATGCTGTGCTGCTGGCTCATACCTCATGCCACTGTCACAGAGCTGGGGACACAGAGGGGACACAAGCCCCAGGTGCTGGTGTGCAGCCAGCTGGAGCTTGGCCCTACATTCATCGCTTTTAGCCACTTTGGCCAAACAGATTGTTTTTGTTTTTAAAGCCTTGGTGGAGCGAACGTCACAAACACAGCTTTGATGTTGTTACAAAATACTGCCCTCGCTGTGGCTGCTGCCCGGGACTGGGGCAGCCGCAGTTTCCACATCGGGGCTGTCTTTGCTTCACCCCCAGACAGGGAGCTGCTGGGTTACGCCAATGCTTTGCCTCTCGGGAGCATTCCTGGGCACCTTCGGCTGTCTGGGCAGCCAGGGCTGGAAATGCTGCTTGCTGTGGCACTGGGGAGACGTGGAAGTGATCAGAGGGAAAAGGGTCTGGGTGCTGATCCCCACCTGGGAGTGTGGCTCGGGCACCTTTTGAGGACTGGCTGTCCCCAAAGTGCCTCATATCCCAAATTGTTCAGCAATTGCTAAAGTCCGGCATTGCCCATGGGTGCACCTTGCACTGTCCTGGGGTGCCAGGGCTCTGCCTGCCCCTCCTTACCTGTGGAACTGGACCCCACCCTGGGGTTCAGGTGAAGGTGAGAGGGAGGGCAGAGATTTCAGTTACTGAATGCCCCCAAATGTTTGAAAATCAGCCAGGGATTAGGAGTGTGGAAAGGAGAGCCCGCAGAGGGAGCGGATGTGTGAGCAGCACACAGCTCTGCCCCCTCACAGCTGCTGGGCTTTGCAGAGCTTGTTTCAGGGTTTATTTACTATAGGGGCCGTGTTTGTGCCACCCCAGGAGGGCACTGCCAGGCTGGCTGGCAGCAAACAGCAGCCTGCACTTTACCTCCCAGCATCTCTTGCCCTTCTGGTATGGAATCACAGAGCCTTTCAGGCTGGAAAAAGCCTCGAAGGTTGAGTCCAGCGTTAACCCAGCATTCCCATTGATCCAGATCCCTCTGCAGAGCTTTCCTACCCTCCAGCAGGTCAACATTCCCCTCCAATTTAGTGTCATCGTTGAATTTAATGAGGATGTACTCGATCCCCTTGTCCAAATAATTGATGAAGATATTAAACAGGACTGGCTCAAAACTGAGCCCTGGGGACACCACTGGTGACCAGCCACCAGCTGGGTTTATTCCATTCCCCACTCTCTGGGCTTTTAACCCGGTCAGGTTTATCCCAGTGAAGAATGGACCCATCCAAGTCAAAAGAATTCCATTTCTCCAGGAGAATGCTGTGGGAAACGGTGTCAAAGCTTAATTAAAGTCCAGGTAGGCGTCATCCACAGCCCTTTCCTCATCCAAGGAGCTCACCCTGTCACAGGAGATCAGGTCCCTGTTTCCAGCTCAGGGGGCACCTGGACCACAACTGATCTTATTACTAAAGACCAAGAAGGCACTGAGTACCTCAGCCTCTCCCTCAGCCTTTGTGTTTCCCCACTAAAGGAGATTCTCCTTAGCCCTCCTTCTCTTGCTGATACATTCATAAGAACATTTTAAATTGTCTTTTATGGCAGCAGCCAGATAAAATTCTAGTTGGGCTTTGGTCCCTCCAACTTTTCTCCCTGCATCACCTCACAACATCCTTGTTGTCGTGAGTTTCCTGGCCCTTTTTTCCCTGAATTCCAGACAAATCTCTCTGTCCTGCCAGCCTTGTTTTCTCCCCTGCTGGCTCATCCAGCACACGGGCACAGCCTGCTCCTGCACGTTTAATCCCAGCTCCTGCTGCCAGGAATCTCAAACTCCTGCAGACTGAGGCAAGGGCTTTGTCCCTCCCTTTGCCAGCCCTCTGCCTCTCGGTGTTTATTTTCCCTGGGTGATGGATCCATTTCCCAAGGAGATGGGTTTATGAGCGCGTCCATTCCTCTGGCAGGGGGGAGGATGGCCCTTCCTTGCCTGTTCCCTTCCCTGCTCTCTCTCAAAGTGCCACCCTAAAAGCAGCAGGGGCGCAGAGGTTTCCTGCCCAGGCGGTGCCTGGGCTGTGGGACAGGAGGGGGACCTGGGGAAGGTGCTGCTGCTCTTGTCACAGTGTTCCCCCCGAGTTCCCGGCCCCAGCTGCCTGTGCAGAGGCTCCGGGCCCTGGGAGCCGACCCCACTGTTTGGGAACTCCTCAGGTGTGCAACGGGAGCGGGACCCAGAGCGGTTCTGCAGGTTCAGGGGAGCACAGGCCCTTGTGAAAAGCTGGCCTGGCCTGGCTGCCCTCAGCAGACAGGCAGTGCCACTCCAGGCTCCCCGAGATCGGTGTTGTGCAAGATGAGGGTTCCTTTCCTCACTGTTTTCACACTTTGCTTGGTTTCTCAGCTCCTCAGTAGGACTGTGGCCACCTTGACATCTCCCCCCCGTGCAAAAACCTCTTCCGGTGTGAAAGCTTGGCTCTCTCTGAGACTTCGACCCAGCAGCCCCAGCATTTCTCCCCCTTGTCATACTTCTACTGGAGCTCTTTTGAAAGCAAACACAAGAATTAATCTCTCTTGCTGGGGGCAAAGAGAGCATTTTGCAAGGAACACACAGCCCGGCCTGCGAGGATGCTGGCACTTGGCTATAGCCTCTCTCAAGACATTTCTGTGGCGCACCAGCTGCACCCTCAGCAGCCTGGAGGTGCTTTTTGTCATATTCCAGAGCAGGGCAGGAATATTGGAATATTCCAGCAGCACTGCCTCCCGGGAGATGCTGTTCCTGCAGCCGGTGGCACGGGCAGACCCTGTGGAATGACCCCTCCCTGTCGTACCCTCGTGTTTGCCCGGCACAAACAAAGCCCAGCCAGCTCAGTCGGGGTTTTAGGGACACAGCCTGGCTCTAGGCAGAGCTGGAAACTGGAGTTTCCACAGCTCGGAAGGGGGTTCTCTCTCCTGGAGTGTTGTAGGAGCAGGACACAACCCCGATCCCCCTGGATCTGGCAGCTGGAATTGCTGTGTGTAGGTGCTCAATCAAGCACAGTATTTAAGGGGTCATTGAGATTTTATAGACTTTGTCCATCACAAAAAAAAGTGGATTTGCTGCTCCTCTGTGCACGAAATGTCAGTTTTCCCATTTTCTCTGTGGCAGGAGAATCCAGCTGGATTTCTGTGCAATGTTGCCAGTGTGAGAGGATTTGGAAATACTCACTTGTTTCCTGTCTTGGTAAGGTCATTTTTGCACAAGTGCATACACAGATAGATGTGTGTATATCCATTATCTATATACAGCAATACGCAGAGCTGTACATAAACAAGGAAATGTAAAGGGTTTGCTGTGCCAGATAAATACAGAGGTGAAGATCTGTATGTTCAAAATTCGGAGTATTTATTGCAGGTCCTATTGACTGACACTGTGTTTAAATAAAGAGGATTTATGGTATTTATGCTGCAGTCAAGTGTCCTTGCTTAAAGCCATTTCTCCCATATTTTCCAACATTTTCCCAGTGAATCCCTCCAGGCTCATTTAAGAAAACCAACACCTTGAGGAGCAGGGAGGAAACAGAGTGTGGACAAAAATATCATGAATTTATCCAGTGCTCTGAGCCCTGGCAACGGGGAGGGGGTTGAGGGCGCTCAGCACTCTCTGGTTTTCCCCTCTTCCATCAGGATCTGCGGACAGGGGTTTAAAAACCCACCTGCTTCTCTGTTTGGACTGGCAACAGTGGCAGCCTTGGGTGGCTCCTGTGCTCCCGTGGCAGCACTTCCAGCAGCTGGGAGGCTTTAATCCTCTGTTGCTGGTCACCAGTGCCAGCGTCCCCCGGGACTGGGAGGGAGCTGCAGCTTCCCCAGCTGTGGGGGTTTGGAGTTGGGGCTGGAAGAAGGTGACGGGGGTGACCTGTCCTGCAGGAAGGGGGTGACAGCGGCACAGGGTGGGACACTCCTGTCTGTCCCACGTTGCTCTAGCTTGGAAAGGCTCAGGGAGGTGTTTCTTTGGAGGAGTATCCAATCTCCTGGCCTCTCCTCTGTTACCTGCTGTCCTCACGTCCCTCTTGCTTCAGGTGGGGGTGAGGAAAGAGCACGGGTGGTGCAAAGCAGGATCCCAGCCCAGCATGTTGCAATGACGAGGATTTTGTGTCCTTTGTGCCACTTCAGCCCCCGATGGAAGTCTCGGCAGCAGAGGCCACTGTGTGCCCGGCACACTTTGAGGCTTCTCCTTTCCAGAAACAGCAGCAGGGAACAGGGAGAGATTGCACCAGGCACTTCCAAAACACCTCAGATGCCCAAATTATACTAATTTGTGCTTTCAAGGGATAGAGAGCGCCAGCCATCGCTGAGTGCAGGAAGAAAAAAATCAGTCAGACTTTCAGCATCTATGGGGGAGCATCAGCCGCCACCCATCTTTCCCTATTCCTGTTAAAACAGGACATTCCTGACAGGGAATATTTCCCGTGGAAAGATGGCTGGTCTTAAGAGGTGCTGAGAGCCAGTCCTTGTTTCCCAGGACGTGGTGCTTGCCCTGAAGATCCCAGCGGCTCCTCCTGGCTCTGATCCTCCAGGGATGCCAGGAAAGGCCTCGGGGAGCCACAGCGGCCACTGGCAGAGCCGAAGGGCTCACAGACACGATTCCACAGGCACAGAAGCTGCAGCAAGGGAATCTCCCAGCCCTAAAACCAGTCCCTCGGTGGCTCAGGAGGCTCAGGCTCTGCAGCCCAGGCCTGAGAAATGCATAAACAGCAAATGGCCTCTGGGAAGGCCCTGCCAAGTCCTTTTTCCCTCATGTAAATATTTTTCCCTCTTAAGTGTATGCAAGTGTGAAAAACCTCTCCTTAAAATCTTTTTTTTCTCCCTGGCTGAAGGAAATGCTTGTTGATCCCTGGGTGGGAACAGCTTCATCTTGAAGTGTTGCAGCTGAAGCAAGAACCACGCTGCTGAAAACATTTCTTATCATCCCCAAAGCCATACTGGGATCAGATTAAACGGTGCCTGTCAGGACATGACCTCCTTGGATGGAGATCCCAGGGGACAGCAAATTGTGAGGCAGCCTTGAGGAAGACTTCAGAAACAGTGCAAAATATCCCTGGCGTTACAGGATTCTAAAGCCTGAAAGTCCCATGCTCTTGTGTTGGACACGTGAGTGGAAATGTGTGGTGTTTCTTTCTGAGAAAAGCTGCAGCCCTAAATAAGTTTCTTGCTGCCTGGCCCTGAAATCAAATATCTCAGTGGGAGCTGTGTGTATTTTCCGATAGCTGATAGTGAGAGGAAGTGTGTCTGCATGCAGCAGAGCCGGTAGCAGCCCCAAAATATCTGTAGGGGAGCAGGGTGGGGGAACTGGGTCAGTTCCCTGGGGAATCTGTTCTCACTGCTCAGAGGTCCCCTCCCTCTCCATTCCCCTCACCTGCTTGGGAAAGGCCGGGATCAGGCTGTCACCCCTCCTTTCCAGCCCTCTGCTAGCTGAGCTGTGTCTTGTGAGAATCACAAGTCGCTGCTGCTGGTGGTTTGTGAGAGGAAGAGTGTCAGCACCATGGCCAGCCTCACGCGAGAGAGCGATGCTGAGATAAACCTGGGTCAGCCCAGCCGGGTGCCGAGGCAGAACCCAAACCCTGCTCTGAGGCTCTGCCTTGCCACAAGAGTGGCTCGTGACCCCCTTCAGAGAGCCAAGCCAGGCTCCTGAGCGGGGTTCAGAGCTGCTGGGTGAGAGGGGAACCCAAAAAATCCCTTCAGCACAGCGCTGAGGCAAAGGGGAGCTGCAGAGGGCAGGGGAAAGGGAGGGCACGACCACAGAGAGAAGGTTTGTGACTCACGAGGAGAAGGCCATTCCTCAGTGACATGACTTGCACAGCTCATTTAGAGCTGACTCTGTGCTCCCCTGTCCCTCCGGGGCTCCCTGCTGCAGAGAAAGCCCCTCGGGGTTCCTATTTATAGCACGGAAAGTGCTCCAGGAGGAGCCACCCAGCCCTGAAGGAGCATCTCCCCGGGAGCAGGGCGATGGACAGGCTGCTCCTCTGCAGCCCCAGCCCCTCCTGCTGGCATTTGCCAGGCTGGAAGGGACAGTGGCATCTCCCTGGTGCCGCAGGTGGTGACACAGGAGCCGGTGACACAGCCTGGAGGGCCAGGGCCAGGCTGCTCCAGCAGGGCTGCCCTGCCCCTTCCGAGGTGGGAAGCGAGGGGAGCGTGCTGTTCCCAAAAGGAAAGGTCACAGTGCGGAGCTGGGGGTGAGGAGAGGAGCCTCCAGGGCAGAGCCAGCAGGGCTGGGACCGTGATTTCGAGGCAGCACTTGGGGAGGTTGGCCAGGAGAGACAGGAATTGTGGCCATGAGAGACAGAATTGATTGAGGATGGGAGGAAAGGATTGTTGGTTTGAAGGGAAGCACAAAGGGCTCTGCGGGAGCGCAGAATGCAGAATTCCTACCAGTCTGGAATGCCCCCTGGACCTCAGAGGGAGCCAGGATGGGCTGCTGGCATTGCAGCTGCTCAGCTTTGGTCTCACGCTGGGCTGGCCCCAACCCTCGGTGCCAGGGGCAAAGCGCTGCTGGGCTTGGACTCACTCCTTGGGCTGCAGGGTGGGATTTCACCTGGCTGCAGTGAGATGGGAATTCTCCTTTCCCATAGGATTTACAAAGCCAAAGGCTTGCAATAAACTCAGAGTGGATTCAGGGATGTTTTCTTTCTCTCCCTAAGAATTCTTTTTAACTCTCAAAGCTTAGGAGGGGGAGGATAATGATCAAACTGGACAACTCTTTTAGGACAGGTTTGGACAACTGCAGCTGTCTAAGGAGGCTCCCATCAGCTCTGCCATGAAAGTCATAAATCCAGCACAGACTGGTGACGGGAAGAGAAGGAATCTGTGGAGAATTGTTAAATGGAAAGACAGAGGCAACCAAATAAGAGAGGCAGAGTGAAATACAGCCCAAGGAGAGTGTAAAAAGATGGAGAAACTATTAAAGATGAGAAATCAGTCCTAGGAGGGAAAATGACTCAAGCACCAGCAGGAAACTCAGGAGACTGGATCCCCTGGAAAGGGAGGGAGAAGGCAGGAATGGATTGCAGAAGAGGAAGCAGGGCTGGGAAATGCCGTGAGAGCAGGATCTGCATTTCAGTGCAGGCAGCCTGACTGGTGCCGCTGCCCTCCCACGTTGGCCATTCCCCTGTCTGCTCCCGGAGGTTTGTGGAGAGGATGGTTGTCTCTGGAATGAGCAGCACTTTGCTTCCTCCTCAGAGCTGCTCCGCTGCCTGCCAAGGCATGGCTGGGAGGGCGTGGAGCAGGCGTTCCTGTCATTCTGGAGCCGTGGATGCCTTTGGAGTGAGCGTGTGGCAGGTACGGAGACAAACCAGGACAGCCGTCCTGTCCCCTGCCCCTGCACGGGGACGGCCTCGGTGACAAGGAGGTGGGGATGGGGAATCACAGAACCACTGAGGTTGGGAAGGACCTCTCCGATCATCGAGTCCAACCTTTGACCACTTTGCCAGCCAGAGGAGTTGAAGGGGAAATGGGGTTTTCCCAGCTGAAGGGCTGTGGGAAGGGGTTGGGTACCTGGGATGCTGCTGGGCTTCGGCATCAGCGTTGCTCCCAGGAGCTTTGCTGCTCTTAGTTTGCTCTTTATTTATCATCCTGGGGTCTCCACGCTGCCAGCCAGGAGCTGTGGTTTGTTTGGAAGGGACAGGTCAGCGCTGTCACCTCTGCTGGTGTGTCCACCACTCCTGTCCCCGTGGGGACGGGGGCTGTGGCCGTGCTATTCCCAGTGCCCCTGGGAACAGGAGCGCCACTGTCACTGCCACTTCGCTGAGGTGCTTTATCCACGGGCGGCCTCAGAGGAGGTGAGGAGGGACCCACAACTCACTGTGCCCCAGGGAATTCCAAACTTCCCATGGGATGGCAGCCTTCAGGACGGGGACCTCGGCAGGACCGTGGCTGTATTAGGGATGTAAACCATGGTCCAAATCCGGACAGGAGTCATCCTGCTGTGCAAGGAGCCCTTGGAGCATGGAGATGTGTGTCCAGTGTCCATATCCATCCCTGAAAAGCAGCTGCCTGGGTTATGCAGTCCCTGGGCAGAGACTGTGCTGTTCCTGATGCACACAGGACTTGTCCAGGCCTTGTGTGTGATTCCTCAAGAGCTCAATCCCGTGGGAGGCACAAAGGCTCTGCTACGAGGGCCCTGTCGAGCGGCAGGAAGACAGAAACGCGGCGGGAGGGTGTCACCCTGCTCGTGGTGACAAACAGCAGGGCCCAGATTAGAAACGAGTCTGTGCCCTGGTGACTCATCGCCCATCCCGGTGCCACCTGCCGCTGCCGCCTGCCAGGACCTGCCGCTGCCACCTGCCAGGACCCTGCTGCCTGCACGGGCGCTGTCCCTGCTCACCGTGCCCAGGAGCTGGGAGAGAAGACTCTTCCCAATTGCCACACATTGTCTGCCCTTGGCTTCCTCAGCGGGAACCTGAGCCTCAGCCCGATGCAGATCCACCCAAGGAGGAAACCCTTCTCTTTCTGTGCCACCTTTGAGGGTGTCTGTGAGACAACTTCCTCGAGACCTTTCGGCTCACAGAGGAGACGAGACACCAGAGCTGGCCCCCGGAGGATAAGACACAATCCTTCACTCTAATCGTGCAATCCTTGCCTGGCAGTAGTAGAAAGCCATTTTATGTTGTATTTTTTTTTCAGTCTTGAGTATCCTAACCTAAAAGAGACTGCATCCCCTGCAAGCTTATTTCATTAACCTTAAGTACATGCTGAATTCTCTTCCTCCAGCCGCTGATGAAACAGGTTGTGTTTGCGGCAAACTTTCTTCCTTCCCCCTCCCCTCCGCTGTGATTCATCCGAGGGTGCCTCATTTCTCGAGGATGCCTCATTTCTCTCGGGCGGGCGAGTGCAGAAGCGAGAGGGGATTGCATCAATGCAAATGGAGCCCGAGGAGTCGCAGGCTGATAATGGCAATTTCTGTACAAATGCTAATTATAGGAACAGCCAAGCCAGGTCCGCGCTGCGGTTTCGCACGAGGAAATCCCCTGTGGGTTTAGCCAGGAGTTCCAATTCCTTTTTGTTACAATTACTAAGAGAAATGCGCGGGTTTCTGGGGGGTTTCTCTGCTCTAGTGCAGCCATAGGGATGCCTTCTCCTGCTCAGAAGTTGCCTGGAAGTTTTTCAGGCTGTGTCTTTGCAGAAGAAAGGGGTGTCCACCTCTTCCCTGGGTAGGAGAGTCTGGGGCAAGCCAGAGGGACATCACCTCCTAAATCTGCGTCTCCTTCCCCTGGCCCCCGCTTCTCTCCACAGGAATCCTCACCCCCATCCACGGCTCCTTCAAAGGACGGCAATGGGAATAACGAGCACTTTGTTGTTAATAATAGAGACAATTTAGAGATGAGCTGCTGAAGGATTAAAGGGCTGCTGGACTGGTTTTGGAGGTAAAAATAATGGAACTGAATAAATGTGTGGAGCTGAATAAATCCCACTCGCTCCTCCTTTCATCTTCCTTACATGGAATTCGTTAAAGTTTGGCTGCCAGTAATTTTATGGAAAGCTCAGTTATCATTCCCACACCCTTCTTAGGGATTTCTGTGCACAGAAACCACTCTCTCATTGCACAGCACAGGTTTTTATTGGCTGCTTTCTTTGATCCCGAGCCCCGCTCTGTCCTCCTGCCTTCGCAGGGAGCCCTGGCATCACAGGGCCAGGTGTGGAGGAACCAGACCATGTCACTCAGCTCTGTAAAAAGCTGGGGTCCTTCAGATTTCAGCGCTGTCATCACTGTGAAGGTGATTTAAAATATGATACAGCTGAAAATCTTCCATATCAGACCCTCAGAGGGCTGTAGATGAACACCCGAATCCTTGAACACTCCTCTCATTCCTACACAAGCCTTGGGACCATTCATTTTCAAATGGGGTTTCGGGTCACAGCTGGGCTTCTCAATCTTCCTAAACAGGAGGGAAATTACAGTAAATAGGTGACCGAAATAAAAGCCTTGTGTTTCTTTACCATCCTGTCCCTGCCACCTCTGCACATTCCCGGACTTTTCCTACTCCAAGGGGTGTCTGTCTCGTCTCCAGCCCCATCTCTGGGGGTCAGGAGGACAGACAGGGCTCGCCGTTGTTGTGTGCAACTGGGATTTGCCCTGGAAGGGGTGGGTAAGGCAGCCCCAGCCTCCTTGGCAGAGGACAGAAGTGCCGCCGCTGACAGGGGCACGGAGGCAGCGCTGCACCCCGCAAGCGCGGCAGGCCGCCGTGACTGAAACCATGAGATCACCAAGGACTCGAGCTCCGCTCCGCAGGGAAATCTTTTTATATCTCCCTGGCAGATGCCAACCATTTGCTCACCCCCTGCAGAAGGGGCTTGCCAGGGAGCAGAGCAGGCGAGCCCCCGCGGGCTGAGCCGCCGCGGTGCCGTCACCGCTGGGAGCTGGGCTCTGGGAAAGCAGGTTGTGTTTACCCAGGTGTGATGCCCGCTCCACCCATGGGTGCCTGGCCCTGCCTGGGTGCTGTCGGAGCTGCAGAGCCTCTGCAGGGCCGTGTTGTGTCTGCCCGTGATACCATCAGCACCCCGCTGCCAGCCCCGCTCCGGCGGCTCCGCTCGGCTTTGATGAGGAACCAAAGCTTGGTGCGAACCCAACCGTGGTGGAGCGTTTTCCACGCGGGTTTAGCCCTGTAATCCTGGGAGTGTTCACCGGGCCTTGGCACAACTCCCGTGCTCCACCCTTTGATGTGGGTGAGAAGGATCAGGGAAAAAGAATCCGATTTACTCTCATCGGTAGCAGCTACTGCTGAGTGAGCGATTGCCCAAGGTGATTTTGGGAATGAGACTTAAGCTCTGGAGCGCTTTGGAAACAGTTAGAGGCCAGCTCCCTCTCCCTGCCCCATGTAATTGTGCATTTCTGATGTGGTTGTCACCGATTTAATGGGATGGAAGATCCACAAGGCTCATCAGGAGCAGTGACCTCCAAAATCCAGTGATTTAACCACGAGTGCAGGAATTGCCACTTACACTCCTCCAGGTTGTCTGTGTGACCCCAGCAGGGACTTAATGAATGTGTTTGCTATGGGGTTACTTCTGTGGGAAGCGAGAAATGGGGTCAGTCGTAATCCATGAAGTTCCATGGGGAGGGGGTGGGAAGGAGAGCTCAGGGATGCTCCACACTGGGCAGACGATGTCTGAGGGGCACAAAGTCTTCAAAAGAAGATTTTCCTCTTGTCCTCGGGTGGGAGACAGCAGCATGGAGAGGATATCCCTGGTTTTTGTGGTAGGAAGCAAACCCCTGGCTGAGCGCTCATTTACCAGGCAGCTGCCCTGGGACTCTGTTGGACTTCCTAAAAATAAAAATCCTTCTGCATTTTCCCCTGGTGCCAAGATATTTTACGTTAAAACAATCAAACTGACCGCCCCAACTCCATTTTGAAGTGTTCCAAGAAATCCTCGGAGGAGTTGGAGGAAATCAGAGTTCAGAGCTGAATTCCACAAGTGATGATGCTGAGTCTGGGGAAGGATTTTCGTTGCTGGAATCCAAACGTCCACAAATGCTTCTTTCTTAAAATGTGGGTGGTTTTGGTGAGGATCCCCTCCAGGCTTTGACAGGCACCTGCTGATGTCCCACTTGTGTCAGATCCCTCTTTCTCATCTAGAGGATCACTGTTTGCTATTTCCTTGTGAGGATTTGGCGGTGTCTCCGTGGTTTTTCACATTCCATGACCTCCTGAGCTTAGCACACAGCAGTGCTCCCACCTCTGTGTCTCACAGGGATTGCAGGAACTGGGAGGGAACTCTGGAGATCATCCCAACATCCCCCCTGCTCACAACAGGGGCAGGGAGAGCAGTTTGCCCAGAGCTTCGTGCTTGGATTGTGGCAGGAGGGAGCTGAAATCCCCTTGTGTGGAGTCAAGGCAGACGGAGGAGAGAATTCAAAGTTCCGTCCCAGATCTTCCCTTGCGTGGAGCCCAAAGGCAGGTGGAGGAGAGAATCCGTTGTTCCTACAGGGAGAAGGTTGTTCTGCTCACTGTTAACTTGTTTGGCTTGGGTTTAAGTCTGTATTAGCTGGAATATCTGCAGAGGAAATTGGGTGTAAGCCAGGCTTAAGGACAAGTCTGCACTCTGCTGGCATCACACCAAGAAAAGGAAATTACAGTGCCACAAACCGAGGGGAAAGCGTTGCCTGTGTCGGTTTAGATGGGATATTGCGAAGGAATCCTGCCCTGTGAGGGCTGCCCCATCCCTGGAAGTGTCCGAGGCCAGGTTGGACAGGGCTTGGAGCAACCTGGGACAGTGGAGGGTGTCCCTGCCATGGCAGGGGTGGAACTGGATGATTTTAAGGTCCCTTCCCACCTCAGTCATTCCATGGTTCTATTCCTGGTCCCTGCTCCCTCTGTTGGGAACAACATTCAATCTGTTCCACGATTTTAAAAAACTCACAAGACCCAAAGCAAGTGATGTCCTTCCACTTCCCCAAAATTCAACAAAATAAAGAAAAAAACCCCTCAGAAAAGCTGGGGCAAGGGAAGGAGAGGGAAATGGGACAAGAGAGGTTTTAAAAGCTTGTTGCTTTGCAGCTGTTCCCATCCTGGCTGCTTTCCAGAGGTACTCGGATGATCCTCTGCCAGGAAAAAAAGAAGTCCTTCAAACCCATCATTTGATGGGGACATTTTTTCTCAGCAAAGGGAATGAAAATCCAGGTTTGGGATTTAGGAATGGAAGTGCACCAGTGTAGGAGCCAGGGATCTTCACTCAGGTAGATTTGAGTGATATCCCAGCGCTGGGAGACTTTCAGCTGAGGATTAAGGACATGGAAGACTTGGATCTTCAGAGAAGTTTGATACCACAACCAGCAAGTGGAGATGTGGAGTTAATTTGGTGCCTGGCTGGCGGGAAAAGCTGGACATGTGCTAAGAACTAACTGGGAATTTGTGTCCCAGTTTGGCTTTGTGGCACTGGCTGCTGGATCAAAAACCCAAGCTTGGCACAGCAAACTGGAAGGGATTAGGTGGAATTTTTCCTTTCCTAGATAAAAGTGATCATAAACCAGACTAAATCTGGGATTGGGACACTCTGGGAGGTTTTTTTGTGTTACACCTTGGCTTCTTATCAGGCATTCACAGGTTTTTCTTCTCCCTTGAGCTGTGCAGAAGCACCTGATGGTTCCTCTCCTGTTGCTGTGCCCCGGGATTCCTCTCACACCCTGCACTTGGAGCAGATGCTGTTTAAACGTTCCAGGAGGAACTGTTGGCAAATGGGGGATGACAGGTTGCAGAAACAGGATAAAATAGCAGGGGTTTCCAAGGAGAGATGGGAGAGGCAGGAAAGGAAAGGGGGGACAGTCTGGAGATGAGCTGTGCCAGGCTTGACTGGGTTGTGAGACCCCCGCTGAGGTGCAGACCGTGCAGGGCAAGGCTGGCAGATTTTCCTGGCTCCTGGAGGGCCGGAGCAGGAAATTCTCTCTTGCTCTGCCCTCATTCCACCCTGAACCCTTGGATTGCTTGGGGAAGAGCTGCTCAGCTGCCTCGCAGAGAGCTCCATTTCCATGGACATCCGGCTCCCATGGAGATTTCCACAGGGTGCAGGATTCAAATGGAGTGAAGCACATCTAAGATTCATGGAACCACAGAATCCCGGAATGGTTTGGGTTGGAAGGGACCTTAAAAATCATCCAGTTCCACTCCTGCCATGAGCAGGGACACCTTCCACTATCCCAGGGTGCTCCAAGCCCCATCCACCCTGGCCTTGGACACATCCAGGGGCAGCCCCAGCTTCTCTGGGCACCCTGTGCCAGGGCCTCCCCACCCTCAGAAGGAAGGAATTTCTTCCCAATATCCCATCTAACCCTGCCCTCTGGCAGTTTGAAGCCATTCCCTTGTCCTGTCACTGCTGTTTCTGCTGATTTGCAAAACCACTTAGTGCAAAGCACCAAGACAATCCACAGGGAGTTTTTTTTCCTCTTCCTCCTCTCCTTGACCCTTTGGGAAACATCCCATGGGAGCCATTGCAAGCTGCTGCTGTGACTCTGTGGGCAGCAATCCATTCCCATTGACTGGAAAGGGAATTTTGGCTTTCTCATCTGCTTTTCATCCTGTGGAATGGCTGTCCTGAGCCTGGGATTAATTAGGACAAATGACTAAAAATGTCATCATCAGGCTTCCACCCCTCCTAGGACTGTCCTGAACCAAAAGAAGGGAATGCAAATGAGTGAATTCCAGCTGGGAAGTTGTTAGCAAGGCTGTGCTTCCCTTGCTTTGTGGGATGTGGCTGATTCATCCTGCTGAATCCAGGATTCCCACAGGTGGACAGGCACTGGTCAGGACCAGAGGCTGCAAGGTTTCTTCAGCCAACTTCTGTTTTGAATATTAAGCCTTGCCTTGTGAACCTTGAGGAATTCAGCTCCCAGGGCAGAGGAAATGTTGGAAGGGGTCAGGCGAGCTGTGCTCCATCCGTGTCTCTGGGAGCAGCCAGCAGCATTCCAGGACAACATCTGATTTTGTGCTTTTACGAGGCAGATGTCTGGGAGAAGGGATGTGCTGTTTATTCCAGCTGCCATCTTCCAGCCCGCCTCCCTCCGCGCGCGCTCGCGCTCGGAGCCCATAAATAAGGATTCTTGGGATTATGCCGCTGTTTGGGCAGCCCTGTCTTCCATCAGGGCCTGGACAAGCTGCAAACCCTGCTCGCCCTGCACCTCGGTTTTACTGGGGAATAAATCAGTGAGGGCTAAATCCTCCCTCGGTGACACGAGGATAAATCCGGGATCGCCGCGCTGACGTCGGCGCCGCGATGGAATTGCGAAGGGAGTTTGGTTCCTTGATTTCGGAGCGGTGCTGCTGATCTACTCCAGAAGAGCTCGGGCTCAGCGTGTCCCAGGACTGAGCAGCAAGGCAGGGCTTGCTCTGGGGTGCAGTGCTGACGGCAGAGCAATTCCGTGGATTTTGCTGGAATTAAGTTGATGGAAATGAGCTGTAGCTTCAGCACAGTTTGGGCCTCAAATTGCTCCAGATCATTAAGGAAAGGAAGGATAAATCCTGTGTAAAGTGATTATTCCCATTGCCTAGCACTTCTCCAGGAGAGTCCCACAGGGATGAATCCCACCCTTTGGCTTGTGTTGGGATGATGATGGAGAGCAAGGCAGTGGTGCCCTCACACCTTGATGGACACCCAAGGCAGGCATCGATGGGGGGACTGGAGATCCCAGCCGATCCCAGCATGTGGAGGACCTGCCCCTGGAGCTTTCCTGGAAGGGTGGGAATGCTGCTCTTGGCTGCACTCTTCTCCTCCAAGAGGGCATTAGAAGCTGTTGAAGGCAGCAGTCAGGGTGTTAATCCTTACACCCTTGGTCCTCTAGACTTTCCCACCTTTTTTGAAAGGATTGGAAGTGAAGGAATGCAAAAGAGGTGCTGGCCCCTCTCTGCTGTGACTCCAGCCTGCAGCCTCTGGGTTTAAGCAGTCTGTGGATATTTCCCCTTGAATATTAATTTTAATAATTATGGACATGAAGTGGATATTTCCTCTTGAAGCTGCAGGGCTTCCCAAACAGCTCCAAAGAGACTTTGCAAAGGAGTGCCTGGAATTCTGGCAGCTGCTCTTACGGAAGCTGGAGAGCCCAGTGGCCACCTCAGGGTCTGCCAGCCTTGCCCCATGCGTGCCACCGGACACAGGGTGATTTACACCTCTCTCCTGGTGGCACCCGGCCAGCTCTTAATTGTTCATAAGTGACTTTTTTAATGGCCCGGAGTGGCTTGGGTCGTCCAGGGCGAGACGCAGTCGTGCGTGGCACTGATTTCAAGGTCCAGGAGAAGCAGCGGGTGACCTGGAGGTGCCACCCAGCAGCACGTGGGGTCAGCAGCTCTGGCTGGACTGGGACCGACTGAGGGCGACCCCAGAGGTGGCTCCGTGTCCCCCCTCAGCTGGAAGGTGCCCGTGAAGGTGCGGTGAGAGCCGGCAGAGCACGGTCCCAGTTGTCCCACCCGTTGTGCTCTCACGGAGTGACCCTGCTGATGATGGTGGACTTTGCCAGGAGCGAAACCAAAGTGGGATTGTTGCCATGGAAACTGGAGTTTGGATGGGAAGCTCATCCAGTGGGGCAGCAGGAAGAGGGCTTTGGACTTCTGTCTCCTATCAGACTGTGTGGCTTGGATTTGGAACACCACACAGTTATTATGATAGGCTTGTTGTAAGATATCCAGAAACATCAACTTCCTTTGTTTTCCTGGGAAAAACGA
The DNA here is from genome assembly GCA_013398955.1 of Callaeas wilsoni. Lineage (NCBI taxonomy): Eukaryota > Metazoa > Chordata > Aves > Passeriformes > Callaeidae > Callaeas > Callaeas wilsoni. Next base: position 21,141 of record VWPU01010870.1, read on the forward strand.
GATCGGGGTGTCAGACCCTGACCTGGGAGGGACGGGTGTGATGAGCAGCACCACTCTAATGAGCAAAGCTCTCTAATTACGACAGCAGCAATTAAACCCCGGTGGCTGAGGGAGGCAGAGCTGCAAGAACAACCTTGCTGTGCTCTGTGGCTCCATTTCCCGAATGCAGAAATGGAATTATTTTGGAGTATCCCCTTTTCCTTCCCACTTGAACTCCACAAGTGGCTTTGCCCTGGGAGCTCCAGGAATGGTTCAGGTTTCCTCGGAAGCTGACAAGCACCATCTATAGGATTGCTGCAGAAGAGGCCTCGGGCTCCCAGCTGATGAAAAAGGGCAGAGGAGCTTTACTCTGAGTTTCCAGATTTGTTCTGGAAAAACTCCAGCGTGCTCAGCATTCCACAGTGCACAAAGTCACGGCTTTCATCGTCCATCCTTCATGTCTGGGTGGATTGTCCAGCCTGGATAAACTGCTTCTCCTCGGGCCCGTGGGGGAATGTTGCCTGTGGAAATTGCTGGAATTGCAGAGGCGGGATTATTTCACACAGGGCTTTTCTAAAGGGCTCATAATCTGCAAAATTTCCAGTTTTCCTCAGGAATTGCAGGGACAGGACAAGGGAGAATGGCTTCCAACTGAGAGACAGGAGGTTGAGGTGGGATATCGGGAAGAAATTCTTCCCTGAGAGGGCAGGGAGGCCCTGGCACAGGTTGGGAGGGAAGAAGGAAGGGAAGAAGGGAGCAAGGAAGGAGGCAAGGATGGATAAACACACTTTGCAGGGCAGATGGAGTGCAAATAATCTTTTTTAAGAGATGCTGGCAAGGGACACTGGTGCAAATCATCCCTGTCACGCTGGAACTTCATCCTTGATTTGCTCAAGAAATACAGCTCCAGTTTGGATACCCAGAATTCTTCCGAGAGAGGCATTGTGTTCCCAAAGAGCAGATACGGGGTTTTATTTTCCTCTCTGCAGATCCATTTTGGCTTTAAAGCTGTTTTCTTCTCCTACACGCACAGATGATAATCTTTTACATGTCCTTATTAAAAAAATATCACTTCCAGAAAATAAAAACACAGGCATATTCTGTACTTGTTCCTTTCTCTACCTTTGAATTAATTTCCCTTTTTTTCATCTGACTTGTCAGTCATTTGCTATCTCCACAATCAAGGAAAAAGGTTTAATCTCTCTCCTGGCTTTGGCATCTGAATCCCTCCTCTATCCCAACCTCTCCGTGCTAAATTAATGCTATTTTCCTTTCTTTTTTCCCCACAGAGATCCCTGGATGTCCAGGAATGGTTGAGAGCTGAGCGATCCAACCTCTTCCTCACCACCCTGAGCTCATGAGGGCTCTGGAGAGATGGAGTGGGAGCACGGCCTCGCTTCCCTGAGCCGGGGGATGCTGTGGGAAGTGACTGCCTTGGAAAAGGTCCTCATCCCAACCCATCGCCCATCGCGCAGCGCCTCCAGGAGAAGCTGGGGAAGGACAACCAAGGGACCAGGAGAGGCTCTGGGAGCCTTGGAGGACACTGGGAAAGAAGCTACAGGGAACCGAAGGAGGGGATGTCCGAACCGTGACAAAAGGCGCCGAGGGTTTTTTCCCTTGGAAAACCCTTTCCGAAAGGGAGCACCAGGACCACGTGCGCTCTCCAGTCGGTTTGGAAGAGGCACAGCCAGGTCACTGCCCCACGGCCAGGTCAGGAGACCAGCAGGACGTGCTCCTGCAGCGTGTCCACGTGCTGGCTGGGGACCCGGGTGAAACAGGGATCTGTCCAAGACCAAGAGAGAGGAGCACAGAAGGTTCCTTCGATTTATTCTGTGCTTGTTTCTCCTTCTGGTGTCTCCTCCGTCTACCTCTTCTTCTCTAGAGAGCACGGGGGGCCCTGACTGTCGCAAAGGAGCAGAAGGATTGCCACAGGGCAAATCCTGCCCCGTGCAGATGGAGTTTGGCCCTTGTTTGCTCCTTGCTCCAAAAAATCTCCAACTGTCCTGCCTTGAGCTCAGCCTTCGGAAAGGCTGGGACCTGGCAATCCTTTTCCTTGCAGGAAGTCACCTTTCAGCAGGACCAGCCACCCCTGGGAGCCAAGATTTACCACCTGAGGCTCAAAACATGACGGAGCATCCGTCCCTCTCCTGCAGCCGTGGGAAGGAGCACGCCAAGCTCCTGATTTTGGATTGTGGAAAACTCATTAAGCAGAGAAAGAGATGGAGGGAGTGATGGTCTCAGGCGGGAAACAGCAGGAAAAACTGACTGAAAACCATTAAAAAAGTGCACCTTGGACTGGCAGGTGGTGGCCCAGGTGCAGCTCTCTGGTGACTGAGCTGCTCCCAGACCGGGGCAGAAGGTGCTGGTACTGAACTGCGGGAGCCCCATCTCAGACCTTCCCTCTCGGGCTTCCAGCTGCAAAACCTTTCCCTCAAGTGCAATCCTATTTATTTATTTATTTTCTTGCTGCTTGATGTGAAGCTGCTAAAGGAGCCCCGTCCCCACAAACAGCCAGGGCTGTGTGAGCAGAGGGGCAGGACACAGGGCCACCTCCCACCGCACCAGGAGCAACCTTCTGGGGAAGGTGTCCTGCTGTGAGGGGGGATTGGACTTGGTGCTCCTTAAGGTTCCTTCCAACCAAAACCATTCTGTGCTCCCGTAAGGTTTGAAAAGGATGTCCCAGCCCTGGAAGTGTCCAAGGATGGTTGGATGGAGCTCTGAGCCCCCTGGGACAGTGGGAGGTGTCCCTGCCCGTGGCAGGGGGTGGCACTGGATGGGCTTTAAGGTCCTTCCAACCCAAACCATTCTCATTCTGTGGACACGGAGTGGGCACACGAGGCAAGAGGAACAGCTGAGACCAGAAATGCTGTCCCTGGGATGAGGATGCAATTCTGATCTTTCAAGGACTAAGAGCAAGCTGGGCAGAGCTTTGTTGGGAAGGACGGAGGCTGCAGCGCTCGGCAGTGCCCCTCCATCCCGATTTTCTTTGTGCAGGGCCATGTCTCTGTGAGGGTTGCTCACCTGGGGGGCTCTCAGGTGCCCTGCTGCTCTCCCACAGCTCCCCTGTTTTCAGGATCCTCTGAAATCCCTTGGCACAGTTCCCAGTGTGTTCCCAACTTCAGGAGCGCCTGATTTCTCCCTTCCCTCCGAAGAGCCTCACAAAGGCTTTGTCCAAACGTGCTGAAGGGAGGTTTCCCAACAAAAACCTGTTCCTTAGAAGATTCCTGGCTGGCTCCAGTCCCTTATTCTGTCCTGGAAACACTGTCCTTGGGATTGTTCCCAGGTTAGGGACGTGCTTGGGATTGTGGCAGTTCTCCTTCTCCCCGATGTGCACGAGCAGGTTGCTCTTGCATGGAAGGGATGAACTTGCTCCAACCATTTGCCAGCCCAAAAGCAGGGACCCGCTGATTGCTGCCTTGCAGAGCTGTCCAGATCCATCTGCCTCTGACCCTTCGGGCTTGTTCCATGGATTCCACTCACTGGTGGATCTATTTTTAAGCGCCCTGACACCGGGGTTATTGTGCTGTCCCCTGGGAGATGGCTCCGTGCTCCACGGCAGGAGCTGCTGGGAGTTTTCCACCTGCGTTTTCTCCTGGAAACTTCATTCCATTTTTCCTCGCGCTGCTCCTCAAACACCTGCTGTTCATTTTGTCCTGCCACTCGACCAGTGCTCCTCATCCCCTTCCAAGAACCTCCCTGGCTCCCTGATTGCTCCCTGTCCTTCCCGTGGCTCAGCACAGGATGAGCCTGGTCCTCAATGAGTTTGTCAGGCATCCAAACCCACCCCTGGAGCAGCCTCTGGAATGCCCAGCAGCTGTGGGGCTGCTCCCTCCCTCATGTGGGGTGCAAGGAAGAGGCAAACAGAGCCAAATGGGATCAGTGTTGGCACTGAGCTCTCGTATCCCAAAACATCAGGAAGAAACCCTTCCCTGCGAGGGTGGTGAGACCCTGGAATGAAATTCCCAGAGAAGCTGTGGCTGCCCCTGGATCCCTGGAAGTGTCCAAGGCCAGGCTGGATGGGGCTTGGAGCAATCTGGGATAGTGGAAGGTGTCCCTGCTCATGGCAGGAGGTTGGAATTAAATGATCTTTAATGTCCCCCCCAACCCAAGCCATTCCGGGATTCTGTGATCCCGCGGGGAGCAATCCCTGGTGGGGACAAGCGCATAGCCGAGTTCCAGCTCAGCAAAGCCCAGCCTGAGCTCTGGCAGTGGGGATGCCCCAGTGTTCCCTGTGCACCTGGACTGGGAACGGGTGGGGGACGGGGAACCGGGGTCTGTCCTGCCTGGAAATGGCATCCGCGGGCTGGAGCCGCAGCTCCGCGTGGCAGGAGAGCTGCGGGGAACTGGGAGCGCGGGGGGAGCTGCGGGAGCAGCTGAAGCACCACGGGGACGGTCACAGCTCTGCTCTCGGCACCGAACAAATTGTTCCGACAAATAAAGAACGGAAAGTCCTGCTCTTCCCGCTCTTCCTTCTCGAAGGTGGCACCGGAGGGAGGGGCTGCACCTGCCTGCTGGGAACGCGGAGCTGCCAGGGCAGCCTGGGAGGGGCTGCGGCTGCCGGAGGGAGAGGCTGGATGCAGTCAGGGTGACCAGGGGCCTTCAAAACGCAGAGCGCACCAGAGCCCCTCCAGGGATTCCTGGTGCTGGTGGGTGATGGGTGGCAGTAACCCCAGGTGGGAATGGGCAGTGCACCAGAGCCTCTGCAGGGATTCCTGGTGCTGGTGGGTGATGGGTGGCAGTAACCCCAGGTGGGAATGGGCAGTGCACCAGAGCCTCTGCAGGGATTCCTGGTGCTGGTGGGTGATGGGTGGCAGTAACCCCAGGTGGGAATGGGCAGTGCACCAGAGCCTCTGCAGGGATTCCTGGTGCTGGTGGGTGATGGGTGGCAGTAACCCCAGGTGGGAATGGGCAGTGCACCAGAGCCTCTGCAGGGATTCCTGGTGCTGGTGGGTGATGGGTGGCAGTAACTCCACGTGGGAATGGGCAGTGCACCAGAGCCCCTCCAGGGATTCCTGGTGCTGGTGGGTGATGGGTGGCAGTAACCCCAGGTGGGAATGGGCAGTGCACCAGAGCCTCTGCAGGGATTCCTGGTGCTGGTGGGTGATGGGTGGCAGTAACTCCAGGTGGGAATGGGCAGTGGGACCAGGCTGGGGAGGAGCTGAGCAGCAGCAGGGCAGTGGGTGTGGGGCTGCAGGAGGAGGACAGGTCAAAGGAACGAAGGAGGAGGAGAAAAGAGGGTGAGAGAAGATGAAGAAGGTGCTGAGCCTCCCGAGGGTTTCACAGGATGACAGCAGAGGAATCTGGAGTCCCCCGTGCTGTCCCCTGGGCTGGTTCTTCACCCGAATCTCAGATCAGCGCCTTAATTCCTCCTCTCCATGCCAGCTGTTGTCCCCGGTGCCCCGGGGCGGGGTGGCAGTGACAGCGCTGCAGCTTCTCAAGAGCATTTGGCAGGGGAAAAACCTGGTCCCTAAACAAGGAAAGAATCAAAATGACGCATTTCCAACTGAATTAATGACGAGACAATTAATCATCCCAATTAAAACCAGTGGAGATCCTGAAGAGCCCTAATCCATAAAGATGCTGCAGGCAGCAGCACCCTGGGGGTTCACACTGCTCTGGCAGGAGCTGCAGGCAGCACTGCCAGGGGAATTTGGGAATTTTATCACAGGACAGCCTGAATAACTGCACAGATCCCTGTGGGGTCACCCCTTGCGTTTTAGTGCCGCTAAGAACCCCCAAAGTCAGTAGCTCATCCCTGCTGTCTGTGGATATTCCCAAAGCCACCTTCTGGGCCACCCACCCACACCAGAGCCTCTCCCAAGCTCCGCGGGCCTCCGGGACGGATTTCTCCAGCTCCCAGCCTTTGTACCCGGATTTACAGAGCTCTGGGGTCAGCCCTGCGTTTTGGGCCTGGAGAAACCATGAGCCTTGTTTGCCAAGAGCCCACACAACCTCCAGACAGCCCAGGAGGTGTCCAAATAACTTCCTAAAGTTCCTAAAGCTTGAAGGCAGAGAGCTGTGAGGAAACGATTGCAGCACATCGCTGCAATAAACCCTTTCTTCATCCTTTCATGGTCCGAGGTATGAACATGAATTATGGCAACTTTAAACCTCCTGAGAGCAGCGTTTTAAATTGCTTTCTTAAACCGCTGGTAAAGAGCATTGTTAAGCCCAGATGTCAGCGCTTGCTGGCTGAACGAGGCTGTTTTACGAGGCACTTTAATCCTTCCAGGAATCCAACGACCCCTTTTCCACCCAGAGATCCGCTCCTCGCTCCTTGCGTTCTGTCCTGTTTGTTCCCCGAGGCTCTGGCACTTCTGGCAGCCTCGTCGAGGTTCCTAAAAACCCCACATCTGGCGGGATTTGGGGCTACCTGGCGAACAGCAGAGGCTGCGGGGAAATCAGGGACTTCTCTTGTGCAGCCAGCAGCGACTGCTGCAATCGTTGGGGTCATTTCGTCAGCAGGGCTGCCAGCCCCCGGCAATCCCTGAGGGATGCCCTCCCGTGGTGCCCTGTGGCTTCTGGGCAGGGATTTTCCTGGAGGAGGGAAGGGGATGGAGGGGCTGTGCCCTCGAAGAGCCGTGGTCGCTCCAGGCGCAGCCACATCCCCTCGGGATGATCCTTCATCTCTCAACATCCTTTTAAAATCCCGCTTCAAAATAAGCAGCAGGTACTTTCCTTGCCTTCCTGATTTTCCTTTTGGGGGATGTGTCCTGTTCCCTGGTTTCTTTATTCCCCTTTTTGGGAATGCGTCCCTTTCCCTGCCTTCCTTGTTTCCCTTTTGGGGCATGTGTCCCTTTCCCTCTTTTCTTTATTCCCCTTTTTGGGAATGTGTCCCTTTCCCTGCCTTCCTGATTTCCCTTTTGGAGGCTGCGTCCCTTTCCCTTCCTTCCTGATTTCCCTTTTGGGGGATGTGTCCCTTTCCCTGCTGCCTTGACCCCAATATCATTCCTGAGGCTTTTCCTTCCCGGGGCACAAGCTGAATTCCAAGTCTCACAGCCACATTTATGTCAATTCCAAAGGCACGAATCCCAGCAAATGATGGATTAAACAACCCCAAACTGGTGATTTACCATCATTTCGATTGCTGTAGGAGGATGTTGAATTTCCAGGCTCTCTGGATTGGTCTCCATGGAAATTGATAGGAACCTTTGGATTGCACAATCCTGAGGCTGAGGTTTTTCTCTCCTCGGTTGAGGGTGTGATGGGGGCTGCTCTGCTTTGGTTTTTGTGTCACTGAAATTCCTAATGAAAACGGGAATGTGCCCAGCCCAGGCTGTCACCTGACAGCAGGAAACGAAAAACAGGAAGAGGGGGCATTACAGAAATGGAAATTACTGTCATTAAAACACAAAAAAATCCCATCAAAATCTATCAGGGTGTTATAAACGCCCAGCTGCTTTATCCGTGCTGCTTCTCCAGAGCTTGTTGTGGCTGGAAACTGGAAAAGCAGGGAATGATGCAGTGCTGCTGTTAACCATTAACTACTTTGCTGCAGGTTCTGGCTGCAGCCTGCACGGTGGTTTTAGGAGCTAATCTTCCTTCAGAGGCCATCCAAGCCAATGGAAAAGCTGGATGGGGATGCAGGGGACAATGAGCTGTGTTTGCAATGGCAATGGTACCGAGCAGGGAGCTCCAGGTGGCTCCGGGTGGCTCCGGGTGGCTGCGGGTGGCTCCAGGTGTCACAGCAGCCACGTGGGAAAGAGGCTGCTCCTGGAAGCTCAGGATCTAAATAGTCAAGAAGGGATGAGCAGGAGAATAAAACCAGGCAGAAGGGACAATCCCGGGGGAAGCAACAGCATCCAGAGGGATCCCTGGTTCAGCAGAGGTCGGGGAAGCATCAGGAAATGAGGGGCAAAGGAAAGGATGATTCTTCGTCAGAGACAGGCAAAGAGGGATGGGCTCAAGAAAGGGGAAATGAGGCTGGATATTGAGAAGGAATTCCTTCCTGTGAGGGTGGGAGGCCCTGGCACAGGGTGCCCAGAGAAGCTGTGGCTGCCCCTGGATCCCTGGAAGTGCCCAAGGCCAGGCTGGATGGGGCTGGGAGCAGCCTGGGATAGTGGAAGGTGTCCCTGCCCATGGAATTCAGTGATCTTTAAGATCCCTTCCAACCCAACCCTTTCCATGATTCCACGGCTCTGTGACCATCCCATGGTGGGATAAACTGCCTCTCCAGATGGGATATTTTCCTACAAAAGAGCTTTGGAGCAGCTCAGCTGGAAACATCTGCATCCATCCCAGCAAATCCCGGCCGCTCTGCGCAGCCTCTTCCCCGGATCTGCACTGGCACGGACACGGGGGCCTGGCTCCCTGGGCTTGCCAGCATTCCCAGGATGGGAATACAGCAGCGCCCTGCTCTGGGAGCGGCACATTCCCGTTTCCATCCCCTCACATTCCTGATGGCCGCACAATCCCACAGGAGCATCGGCTGCTGCCCCCTGCAAGGAACGCTGGAAAAACTGCAGAGCCAGAAAGGAATTCCACACCAAGCAGGTTTGGGGGAAGGTTCTGTGTTTTGTTTGTCAGCCTTGAAAAATCATTTCAGATGTTTCTTCGGACAAAACAAAGAAGTCACAACTCCACGGTCCCTTTGTTCCCCTTTCCAGCAGCGAGGGGAGTGCACTGACCCAGGGATTGTTCCACTTCCTTCCACCCTCCTCCAAGTTTCCTGATTTTGATGGGTTTTAAGCAGCAAAGGAGGGGGATGGGGGAGAAATGAGAACACCCTCGGCATCATCTCGACAAGTGCATTCCAGGACAGTGCAAACAAAGAGGAAATTAAATTTTCCACTTTTCTTTTATCATCCAAACCAAAGCGAAATGAATGCGTCAATCCAAAATTAAATTTTCCATGTTTCAGAAGCCTCCCCCGAGAAAGCGTAATCAGAAATGATTTTTTTTTTTTGAGAAAAAAGATGGATTTGATGGAATCGGACTCTTTGATCCCTGAATTGTGGCTAAGCAGGGTGGAAGGGCACTTCCAGCTCTCCATGCTGCGGCTGTAGTTGGATATTTCCTGCTCGTCCTTGTGCAGACTCGGGATGGTTTTGGTAAACAGCTGGAGAATCCCACTTGGCATCGAGCCACAGACATCCCACATCCCACGGGAAGCTGGGCACAGGGCGGATTTTGTCAGGGTTGTGTCAGGACAGGCAGGAGAGGGGGAATCCCTCCTTGCTCTCCCATCCCGCCACCTCCACCCCAACCTCTGATGCATCCAAGGTGCTCCTGCCGGGATAAGAGCAGCAGAAATTCCAGTGGGCTCCAAGGTCCTGCCTCGGCTCCAGGGCATCACCTGTTGTTGAGGCTGCCCTCAGAAGGAGCTCGGAGCTATTTCTGGAGCTGCTCGAGGGCAGGGAGGATTAACGAGCCCCAAACGCACAAAGAGAGGGCTCGGATTTGCTCAGCCACAAACTCTGCCCCAGCTGAGGAAAGGAAGGGCCAAGCTGGAATCCTTGGGAAATTTAGGTTAAATATGAGGGAAAAAGTCTTCCCTGTGAGGGTGGGCAGGCCCTGGCACAGGGTGCCCGGAGAAGCTGGGGCTGCCCCTGGATCCCTGGAAGTGCCCAAGGCCAGGCTGGATGGGATGGAGCAGGTCCAGAGCGAGATGCTCGCCGCTGACAGCACCAGGGACAACAATGGCAGGGGACGGGCAATGCAGAGAGCAGGAAAAGCCGCAGAGGGACTCCACAGGGCAGGATTTTCTTGCTGAGAGGAGCCAGGTCACGTGGTGGCACCCACGGATGCCAGAGGAGCTCCAGAGCTGACGTCCCTAATAAAGATACAGCGGAGGGCAAGTCCCTGGAAAGCTTTCAGAGGAGTTGTTTTCACCCTCCTGCAGACAAACCTGGCCCTTCTCCTGCCCTGCCTCCGCCTGCAGCTCCCCCTCTCCTTTGGGTCCCGCAGGGAAAAGGGACCTTTAGCCCACGAGATGCTCTTGCCAAGTCCCGAAGCTTCATCAGGGCTTCTTTCCATGTGGACACCAATCCCAGCAGCTGAGGGGGTTTTTCCCAGTTAAATGAGTCAAAAAAAAGAGGTGGTGACTCCACCATTTCTTGTGCCCAGGAGGGGCATCCCTGGAGGTGTCTGAGGACGTGTTCTGGTGTTGGTTGGCAGGGTGGGCATCGGTCACAGGTCGGACTCGATGATCCCGGAGGCCTTTTCCAGCCTCTCTGCTCCTGGGATTCTGTGAAAATGAATGAATGAATGAACAAAACACAGCACAGCGAGAAGAGGAGAGGCAGCGGGGCTGGGCAGAGGGGACACAGCAGCGCAGGGAGCCTGGAATCACAGCAGCTCTCCTGAGGAAAATTCCCTGAAAATGTGAAAGTGGGTCTTGAGGTGCTGGCCACCCCAATAAAGCTCCTGCCTGCTGCCAGAGGCCTGGGCAAAAGGCAGAGACTCAGCTAAAACACCCCCATCCATTTGTGACACATCCCACGGCACAGCCGGGCGCTGTGGGGCTGTGCCAGCCCGGCAGCTGCATCTCCGGGGCTGCTTCTCAGAGGGAACCACGCGCTGGGCAACTTTCACGGAAGGAAACGCGTTTTTAAAATCTGGGTTTTTTCTTTGCTTGGCTCAGCACTCAGCATCAGCTGCCTGATGAAGCAACTCCCTGAGGGATCCCTCCCTTTCTGAGACGTTTTTTCTTTGATTTTCTCCTTCCAGTGGGGGATAAATTTCCTCAAACCCACCCTCAAACCCACCCTCAAACCCTCTGTTTCTTTGCCACAGGCTGCAGGAGGAGCCTCTCAGCTCAGCACTGATCCTTCTGCACGGCTGGGGAGAAGAAACAGAATCTCCATCCGTCCATGGACACATCTTCCAGGATATTCCATGTCCCCTCCTGCCATCCAGCAGTGCAGTGAGGCCAAACTCTGCTCTCCCTCTTTCCCAGGCAGGGAATGCTCTGCAGGAGTGGGCCAGAGCACAGGTCCCAACTCCCAGGCAGAGGAAGGGAGCTTCATCCCTGGCTGCTCAGCTCATTCCCCGTAAATCCCAGGATTTGGGTCTTTCCTACAGCCTGACATGCGGAGATTCCTCCCTCGGAGCTGGGCAGGAGCTGCAGTGAGAAAATGAGGTTGTTTTAATTTAAATAAATAAATAAATAAATAAATAAATAAAAAGACAGAGAGTATCTCTGGGGAAGGAGAGAAAAGAGAGAATTTCCACTTTCATTTCCAAAATGTCTCCACCAGCTGAGGCATGTCTGGGACACTGGGAAAAGGCTGGAGAAGAAAGACTTCCAGAGAGCCCTGAGGATGAAACATGGAAGAGATGAATTTTACCCATAAAATGCCTGCTGCTGCAGGAATCCAGGCTGATAACTGGATGGACACCCCCATGGGTCTTGGACAGGTGTCTCCTGGCTGATTCAGGCTGAGCCATCCTTGTGACCTTTGGAATATTCGGCTTTTTTGGGCAGAAGCAAAGGGGCAGCAGTTCCTTTGAAGAGCCTGAGTGGCTGCAGAGTCCTTCTCACTTTCTGCAGCGATATCTGAGTGACAAATTCAGTGTTAAATAAATAAATTTATTTAACAGAGTCCCCCGCTATAAAAAAAAAAAAAAAAAAAGAAATATTGAAACCCCCTCCCCTGTCCCCGAAAAGAGGACTATGGATTTTAGAGTTCTTTCTGTAGGTAAAACCTGCAGTCCTGAGCTGGGCCGGGCCAGGCAGGGTCCGACGATCCCCCTTGGAGGGTCCCGCCGAGCAGGGCCGGAGATGGGAGCTGGGCTGGGATGAAAAGCGAGCCAAAAACAGCCCAAAAAGGAACAGAAGCCGCTGAGGCAGATCACAGCCCCTTCTCCCCTGAAAGCCAAACAGACTAGAGAGCAAAAGTCCTCTAACCAACAAATGTTGTCAGAATCGGGAGAGAAAAGAATGCAAACGTTCTAGATGCAAGGTCAAGCTGGCCGCTTTGAAGAGTTCTCTCGGCTTCTCTCTCCCCCTTTGCAATTTAAAGGTTCACTGGAGATCAAGCAGGCGATGGGGAATACAGAATGGTCAGAGAATCACCCCAAGACAGTGGCTTCACCCGCTGGAGCCCGGCCCTGCCCAGGAGGACGCTCTCCCACGAGCAGCGGTGCCAGGGAGCAGGGCCTGGTGGCACAAGGGACAGCTGCTGCTCCAGCCCTCCATCCAAGGGGACCCCAGCGGGTGGTGCTGGCTCAGCTCAACTCAGAGCTGGGGGATGTCCCCAAGGTGAGGGACAGCCCCAGATCCTGTGGATGCAGAGCTCACCTGGAGCCCTGGGAGCGCGGCTGCCACCTCCAGTGCTGGGGAAGATGAAACAGGAAAGCCTTATAAATATGATTGCCTGGCAAAAGATGCTGAGAATAGGGAAACTATCAGTGAGATTGAAATGAAAGCAAGCTTTGAGATACCAAGCCTTAGTTACTGAACAACTGGAAAACAATGGGATGGCCGGCTGAAGGTAATCCCCTCTCTGTTGAACAATCCCCTCTGCTTGCAGACAGCTCCAAGGGTCAGAGCAGACCCTGCTGGCTTGGCAGCAGGGGTCCAGAGAGGAGTTTCTAGAGTTTAAAATGTAACGCAGTATGGTAATATAACAATTCTTATGGGCTGTATGGAAATGCTATAGGATTTGTATCTTGTACTAGATTGGTTAATGGAAATTAGAATATTCAACTAGATTGGCTAATAAAAATTAGAATATTCAACAGAAAAAAAGATTTAATGCATTGTAAACGAGAGCCTCACTCTCTTTCTCCTCTTTTCCCTCTCCTTTTACTACTTCCACTACTTCCTCTACTTCTTCTTGCCCTTACTCTCTCTTGCTCTTACCTTTGCTTTTCTTGCTCTCTCACTTTTCTCACCTGCTCCGAGCAGATTGGTTGATGGAAATTAGAATATTCAACTAGATTGGTTAATGAAAATTAGAATATTCAACACAAAAAAAGATTTATTGTATTGTAAACGAGAGCCTCACTCTCTTTCCCCTCTTTTCCCTCTCCTTTTACTACTTCCACTACTTCCCCTCACCCTTACTCTCTCTTGCTCTTACCTTTGCTTTTCTTGCTCTCTCACTTTTCTCACCTGCTCCGAGCAGATTGGTTGATGGAAATTAGAATATTCAACTAGATTGGTTAATGAAAATTAGAATATTCAACACAAAAAAAGATTTATTGTATTGTAAACGAGAGCCTCACTCTCTTTCCCCTCTTTTCCCTCTCCTTTTACTACTTCCACTACTTCCTCTACTTCTTCTTGCCCTTACTCTCTCTTGCTCTTACCTTTGCTTCTCTTGCTCTCTCACTTTTCTGGCCTGCTCCGAGCTGCAGCTGGCAGCTCCAAGCAGGGCCACTGTACCCACGCCCTTCATAATAAACTCCACACTCTGAGACCTAACCACAGAGATCTCTCGTCTATAACCATCCCAACCATCCTAAAACCAACCAAGAACTTCCTACACTCCAGCCCTCTTCCCAGGACAGGGAGGGGGGTGACAAACCCAGGGCACCCCGAGGGAGATGCTCTTATGGTCACCGTCAGCCCGCAGGCAGATCTCTCAGGGGCACTGTCACACTGTCCCCTGGGTGGCATTTCCAGCATGAAGTGTCCCCTCCTGTCCCCAGGGGGATCTGGCAGCTGGCAGACTTGGCTTTCCTCTTGGCACGTGGTTTGTTTGTCATGGGAGCTCTGGTAATGTTCCCCCGGGCGAGACTGAAGGCTTTGGGAGATAAATAAAGCTCCTGCCAGGCAGGAGGGGTTTCTTTTTGCAGCAGCCATTTCTCCTTCATGGCTTTTCCTAGTATTTACTGCCTGGCTTTTCTTCTGGAGCAGAAAAACTTGGAGGTGAGGATTTCTGTGCCTGGAAAATGTCCCTTCTGCCTGTTCTTTGGGAGGTGTTTCTTGAACCCAAACTGGATCTTGCCGCTCATTGAAGCAGTTGTAAATCCAGCATCGCTCCAGCCCCTGCAGGACTCACACACAGCCAGGCCCTCCAGAGATCCTAAAGCTCTGCTTTTTCCTGGAAACCTCTCCCAAGACCTCACGTAACCCAGCTTCCAGGGCCCCTTCTCAGGGGATTATTAGAGGGTGGAAAAAAGAGCCTGACTCACCGTGCCTGCACCTGCGGCTGGAATTCCCTCCAGACTCACAGCAGGGCATGGCAGGGCTGCTTTTCCATCTGCTTTTCAGGATTAATCCCCCCAGGGCAGTGCCCTGACTCAGTCCTGCCCTGGGCAGGTGTCTCTGTGATGACAGAAGTGTCCCTCACGCCCGGCCCGTGACCTTCACCTGGTCCCTCCTGCGCCTGGGGAATGCAGCAGGGGCTCCCAGCAGCTCCACCCACGCACACAGCCCTGTTTGCCTCCATTTCCCTCCATCCTCAGTGGTTTTGACCTAAAACCATGGAAAATCACCAGGACTTCTGAGTGGGAAGTTTCCTTCCAGAGAGCTGAGTTGTGTCTGGATTCCCTGCCCAAGCACAGGGATATATCCCAGTGGGAGACATATTCCTGTCTTTTAGTGATTAATGCAGCCTTCAGCAACATCAAACACTTCTGCTGATGCAGGGGAATTTGTAAGCAAGAGGATCATTTACTGCATTAGGCACTGAATAACAGCTCTCTCAACCATCCCATAAATAAATTAAATTAATGGAAGTGGTCGTTCCCCCCATGCCAGGTTATCCCTGAGTGACCAAGGCCAGGTTGGACAGGGCTTGGAACAACCTGGGACAGTGAAAGGTGTCCCTGCCCACGGAATGAGATGATTTTTAAAGTGCTTTCCAACCCAAACCATCCTAGAACCCTGTGATTCCTAAAGAGAAAGTTTTAGTCTGATGAAGTCTTGTAGGGAGAGAGTGGGACAAGAACAATAAGGAGGCTCTGACATTAAATCACATTAATTGCAACGTAATCTCGCAAATGTGTTCCTGGCTGCCAGATTTGCTCATTCCATGAGCAACTGCACACCCACACCCCTTCAGCAGGAGCTCGTTCCGCACGTAAATCACAGCAGGGTCCTTCTCCAGCCGCAAGGATTCCTCCTGCTGTTGTAGTTTCTGGTTTAAATCATGCTCCATCCCTCTGTTAGGTGCTTCTTCCCGTGTTTGGCCGGGTCAAGCGAAGCATGATCCAACCAAATCTCTGCTCTGCGTGGAGTCAAAGCCCAGCTGCCCATGGAAAGGTGCCTGGGGTCAGTTTAGGTCCCGCCACGCAAAAATTAGGGGAATTGTGAGCTAATTAAGGAGAGAGAAAATGAGGTAATTCCAAAAATAGCTCCCGTGGATGGGCAAACCCTGTCCTGGGGCAGTGGGGCAGAGCCAGGCCAGACCCCCAGGCCATGGAGGTTTAGGGGTTTCAGCCTCTCTGGGGGTTTGACATCAAAACCCACACCTAAAACTCAAGGGCTTGGTCAGGGCAGGACATTTGTGGGAATGCTCTGCTTTGCCCAGCAGTAAAACCCCTCAGGATCCCAGGAGCTGTTCCAGCCTGTGAGGGGAAGCATCCGCCTGCAGACACCAAACTCGTTTCCCTTCCCACCCGGGCAGATCCCTGGGAAAAGCCCCCTCCCTGTCCCTGGGAATGAGCAAAGCTTGAGATGACCCCAGCAGAGCCAAAACCTGCGGGTGGAGGCTGCACAGAAGAGGCCAAAGCCCAACTTTCAGAGCCCAGGCTGGCCCTGTGTGCGACAGGGGGCTCAGAAACCCCTTCGTCATCCTGGCTCCCCGTTAAACCACCACTTCCCCGAGCCCTGCCCCAGCAGACCTCATTTGACATGGAATTCTGTGCACAGGCAGGAGTCTCTGTTCCCCAAAATAGCCCTGACAGGTGCCCTTAAAATCCTGGCAGCAGAGTAACACCACCGAGAGAGATCCCAAAATGGATTTCACCTCTTTGAGCCCAAGCAGATGCAACCCTGGAGCTCCAGGTCACTTTTATTTGTCCAGCTTCTCTCAGGCACAGGGACTGGAGAGCAGGAACATCCCCATGCCCAGGAACATCCCCATGCCCACAGCTCCCATCTGGTTGCCGAGGCACAGAGCTCGGGGCTGGGGCAACCTCTGGGTCCCCACTGTTAAAATCTGGTCATTAAAATTATTAAAGAGGTTTCTCTGCAATAACTAAGGTGCAAACAAGACCAAAGTCAACAGTAGAGACTTTTATTTAACAGTAAATGTGAGGTCCAGAGGGAGATTCCCTGCTGTTTGGGCAGTGTGTGGATGGATGGATTCCCAATGGGAATCTGGAAGGCAAAGCACTGCATCGCACTGGGGTTTTTGGGATTTCTTCCCAGCGCTGCCAAGAGGAAATCTGGAACATCAACTGCATTTTGTCTTCTGAAGTCTTCTGTAAAGGCAGGAAGTTCCCTCCAGGACAAGCACCAGCTTGTCCAGCTGTTATTGTCCCTAGGGATGCCATCCGCAGGCAGAGAGCGATTCTGTGATCCTCTGCCTTCGCCGGACCTGTCCCATCCCCTCTCCTCCAGCCTGGGCTTTCTGGGCAGGGCCAGCGGGGGCTGCAGGAGCAGCTCTGCCCGTGGTGGCTGCGGGGACCCCAGAGGTGACAGGGTGACAGCGGCACGGTGCATGAGCTGTGTGTTCGTGGTGCATGAGCTGTGTGATCACGGTGCATGAGCTGTGTAATGACCACGCAGGGCGAGAGTCCTTCAAAGGCCACGGGGGAATTCCTCATTTGTAAAACCGCGTTCCACAAGGAAAAAGGAAAAAAAACAACCCACCCAGCAATGTAACTGAAACCAACCCAATCTCCAACAGCAAATCCAGTGGAGTTTTCCCGTTAGCCGCGGGTTTGGAGAACATTGGATTGGATCGCTCGCGGTGCCGAATGGATGGGAATGATCCGGGGTGACTCCCGGCAGCAGAAGCAGTTTGTGTTTGCAGAGAGATGGATGTTGGGGCAGCCAAACGCCGCAACGCCCGCTCCTGCCGGGGTCCCCACGCGGGGGTGACACGGGACGAGGGCCACCACGGGAGGGTCCCCAGAGCGCGGCAGCTGTGGGAAAATGCCCTGGGAAAGGGCAGGAGGCTGTTCCCTGCAGGTGGAGCCAGGCTGGCCTGTGCTGTCGCAGAGCACAACCCACGGGTTTTCCAGGGCTCCTGATGACAGAAACCGCAGCACCAGAGGGTGCCAGGGTGGGATGGGCTGGAAGTGACCTCAAAGCCCATCCAGTGCCACCCCTGCCATGGCAGGGACACCTTCCACTGTCCCAGTGTGCTCCAAGCCCCGTCCAACCTGGCCTTGGACACTTCCAGGGATCCAGGGGCAGCCACAGCTGCTCTGGGAATTCCATTCCAGTCCCTCCCCAGCCTCCCAGGGAAGGAATTTCTCCCCATTATCCCATCTATCCCTGCCCTCTGGCAGCGGGAAGCCATTCCCTGTATCTTGTCACTCCATCCTTTGTAAACCATCTCTCTCCGTCTTTCCTGTAGCTCCTTCAGGCACTGGAAGGCCACAATCGGGTCACCCTAAACCTTCTCCTTCCCAGGCTGAACAATCCCGACTCTCCCAGCCTCTTCTCCCAGCAAAGCTGCTCCATCCCTCGGATCCCCGCAGTGCCTCCTCCTCCAGGACCAAAGGATGCTCTCCCCATCCCTCTGCACTCTCCATTCCCAGGGTCGGGCTCTCAGCTCCCTCACCTGGACCCGCTGCCCTCCCCCAGCGGCAGGGAGAGAACTCCGGGCAGACTTTGACCTGTCCTGGGACCGTGCCATGACCAAGACAACTTCACTTTTACAATTTCAGTTGCGTTGCCAGGTTTGGAGCAACCCAACTGCCTCCATCCCTTTTTTCCACCGCCAAAAGGAAAGCCCCAGGGAACTGGAGTGATGCAATCCTTGAATCATCCTGTAAAGAGCAGTGGTGGGCGAGTGCTGGGGTGTGAATCACACAGCTCCTAATTGCAGCCCCCGCTTGGCAGCCAGCTGCCCAAGTTGTTGTTTGCTGTCCTGTTTTTCCTTTTCTTTGGCCTTTTGACAATGGTTGTTCATTACGGCTTTTTTTATTCGGGCTTTCTGAGCCTGTTGCCTTTGGCTCGAGGGTGCCGGTAATTTTTTAATGAATTTCCCCCAGATAGAGACGAACAAAAGAGCCGGAGGAGAGGGTTTGATTTCCAGCCTCTGGGAGCACTTTATAAACAGCTCAGATGATTAAAAAGACAAGGGTGCTCTTTTATTAACAGGTTTTGTCAGGGTTCAGCTAATTAATTTTGGAGAAAAACAGAGCATTTTGGTAAAGCAGCCACTTGAGCGCGTTTCTCTGTTCAGCTTCTCTTTGGCTTTAGGATGAATTTCCCTGTCTCATTTGAAGGGGGTTGGAAGTTAAGGATGGTTAAGGTCGCTTCCAGCCCGGCCAAACCTCAGCCTGTTGCCCATCTCCCTGGAAAATGTGGGCAGGGTGGGAATGAGGAGCTCTCCGAGCTGCAGTCCTGCGGGATAACACAGGGGAAAAGATGCTGGCAAAAAAAGGGATCCAAATTAACTCCTCCTGTCCTCTCCTGCTGCACTGGGGGCTCCTTCCTGGTAAGGAGTCAGCTGTGAGAGGGGAACGGAGAGCATGGGCATGGAAAATTGGGATTCATGCAGTGGGGAGAAGAGGCAGGGAGTCTGTGTGACCTCCTCGAAGGCAACAGACCGACCGCATTCCCAGTTTTGCCTTGTTTTCCCCGGATTCCTGATCAACCCCTCCTCTCCCCTCTCCCCCGTTCTCAGTATTAGGAAACACCAGGACAAGCTGGGGGCTGGGCTGGGGGAGCTCAGCAGAGCCCAGAACTCCTTCCCTGGGCACAGCAGACACCAAAAAAGCAGAATATTGCATCCAGCAGGTCCTGCTGGAGAAAACCAGGTTCATTCTGCAATCTCCACCTTGTTTAGAGGCAACCCCGTCCCTGTTGCCCTCCCCTTGCTCCACTTGTGAAATAAATGTCTATTTTTGTGCTCAGCTCCTGCCTGTTCCTCACGTACTGCCAGGGAAATGAAGAGCTGTGTTTACTCCAAATGGCTTTATTGAAGCACAAATCAATTTGCAAACGAAGTCCTGTGGTACCCCAGGAATCAGAGCTGACAAACACAGAGATTTGCTGGGTTAAATTAATAGCGAGGCAAGATAAAAGGCAAGGCAGGCTATAAAATGAGTCGGGTACAATATACTCCCTAAAATTCTGAGCTCAGCAGTAAATAACCGGCAGAGGGGTTTTAAAAAATCAGCATGGGAAAGCAAATTCTGGGAAGTCCTGAGCGCATTTTGCCGTGGAGGAGTCGCTCCAGCCTTTTTTACTGCCCTAGTGGGGGCTGCAGGAGGAGAGCACTGCTGGAAATTTCACAGCAGAATCTTCCCCTTTCCCAGTTGTTTTGAGGAGAGGCAAATTCAGATTTCCTCGTGTCCTGCTCTGGTGCTGGTGGGACCAAGAGCTGGAGCTTCCCCCGCTGGTTGTGGTTTCCTTCAGAGCTTGGGAAATGCCAGGTTTTGGCAAATAAATGAAGGGAAGAGATCAAGCCCTGGGCGAAACGGGAGCAGAGCAGACACCGCCCACCCCCGCAGGACTCACGGGCACCTCGGGAAGCATCGCGCAGGGCTGGAAAAGCGATGTCCTGCTGGGAATCACCCGGGAACACCGCCTGGGCCGGCGGGGTGTGCCACAGGGGGCTCTGGGGATGTTCCCTTCCCCCTGCTGGAAGCGAAAACGCAAATTTTCCCTTTTCGCTCCTTCCCCAGAGATACCCTCGGTCTTTTTTTTGAGTTTCATTAATACTACCTGATTTCCCCATTGCACTGAGGTGCTCTCCTGAGCGGCTCTTCCCACCGGAGCGGTCCCGGAATGTCCCAGGCCAGCTCTGTCCCCTGCTCATCCCCACGGCCAGGGACGAGCTGCCCCAAGTGCGGCTGCCACCCGGGGCAGCTCCTCCGGCGCTGCTCTCTGAGCTCCCTGAACACTTCCACACCTTCTGCGGGGCTGCTCCGGCTTCTTGCACCGCTCCTCTGTCCTCTAATTAACTAATGAGACGTGATGAGGCACAAGGAGGGACAGGGCCACCGAGCGTGGCATTTCCCTGGGGCGCCCTGGCAGGATTTGGGAAGGGATGTGGTAAAAAATCCTGAAATGCGAGCACTTGGAAAGTAAAAATCGCTCAGAAACACCCAAAATTCTTTAACCCCGTCGATTCCCGAGTGGCCACTGCTGGAAGGAGGGGTGGGAGAAGATCCTGCTTTTCTGGGAGTCTGTCCCTCCTCAAGGCAGTGGGATACAGTCTTTTTAAAACTCATTTTTGAGGGGGATGTTGCTAAAACTCTCCTGGAACTTTCCAGGCTTGGAGCTAATAAAGCTCTTCCACATAAATTAAGTTACAGGTATCTCATGTTCATCCCCTTGGGGTTTCACGGCTTTTTGTTTGTGAAACTCAATCCAATGACTCATAATAACAATAATAATTATTATTATTATTATTAAAGGTTGGCTGGCGAGCAGGAAATCAATCCCTGTCTCCTGGGCAGTCACTGAATATCAGCCATTTTTTTAAAATTCTGGGTTTTTTTATAAACATGTAATTCTTGTCTAACTGAAACGGAATTAACAGGTTCAGCTGATGTGTGCCTGGAGGTGAAGCAGCTCTGGCCGCTGGGGGTTATTCCTACAGGCTCCAGCTTGGGCTGGAAGGGATCCAGGGATTGGGAGCAGCTCCTTGCCATGGTAACCCCTTCCCACGTGCCAGCCCTGGCTGTGGTTTTCTCAGGCAGGGAGAGTTTGAGATGCTCAAAAAAAGGTCCCTCAAAAAATGTCCCTCAAAAACCCATCCCCTGGGCCAACGCACTGGGTGCAGCCCCAGCCTTCCTAAAAAATCCTGCCTGCACCTGGAGAACATGGAGAAAATGCGGAATTGCCTCTTCAGAGTGAAGCTTTTGGCACTGAGCTGGTGGAAGAGAACAAATTAAATTCAATATTAGCAAGAAACTGAGGGTCTGGCACAGGTTTCCCAGAGAAGCTGTGGCTGCCCCCGGATCCCTGGAAGTGTCCAAGGCCAGGTTGGAAGGGGTTTGGAGCAGCCTGGGATAGTGGGAGGCTTTGCTCCTGGGATGCTTGGGAAGGGCTGGATTGGCAGGAGAATGGATGCCAGAGCAATTTCACATCCCCACAGCTCCCGGGCGTGACTCCAGTCCCCCTTTTCTGCTGCTTCCCTCTCCTTCCTCTCCCCCAGCGCTGCTCTTCACGTCAGATTTTGGGAGGTGAACCCGAAACAAGGCAGAAATCCAGATGTTGGGAGAAATCGCACTCTGCCAGGGATGGAGAGGATTTTCAGAACCCGAAACAAGGCAGAAATCCAGATGTTGGGAGAAATCGCACTCTGCCAGGGGCGGAGAGGATTTTCGGGAGATTCTGGGGAGGGGAGGACAGGCACTCACACAACAGCAGCTGGCCCAGGGACACCCTTTTGTCCCAGCCGTGGTTCGTGTTTATTTTTTGTATCAGCCAAGGCCTCTCGCCCTTGTTTGAGGGCAAGGAAAAGGAAAGGGCTCGTTTCCCTAAATCCCACAGGAACGGCAGCTGCGGTTTGGCAGGGATGGGCTGGGAATGCCTGGAGAGCCGAGCTGTGTCTGGGAGGCTGCTCGAGGTAACGACCTTTAGCCTGGAGAGCAGGAAATATTAATGAGCTGTTAATTAGCCCCGGGTTTCTCTCACGCCCACACCCTGCACTCGCACAGATTTGGGCCAGAGGGTGTTGGCAGCATCGCGGCCACCCAAAAGAAGCGTGAGCAGGGCAAAATTTGGTGGAATTTTCAGCTGCTGTGGCATCACCTGCTGAATTCCACAGGCGAGCGCCTTCCTGCCAAACAGTAAATCACCAGAGGTCCAGCAGGATTTGCAGAGTATCCAAGAGAGACTCTTTCCTAAGTGTCCCTTAGGCTGTTGTATCTTTCCAGGTGAAAATACAACAAGATCAAGGGATTTCCAGTCGGAGATGAATTCAGAGGGAGCAGAGGGACGCTTCACAGAAGTAGTTTGTGCCCGGTTTTAGGTCAAGTTTGGAAAGAATTTGAGAGCAAAGCAGCTCATGTCTGGGAGTTTATCAAAACAGCATCCAGATTTCAGGAGAAAGGCTGTCAATCCCAGACAAAGGATCTCTAAGGAGGAGCTCAGCTGATGCAGGAAGAAAGGACTGAGAGAAGGCAGGACAGCGACAAAGCAGGTCCTGTAATCCCCAAATCTGCCGGGGTACCAAATAGGCAGGGGTACCAAATATCGGGGTACCAAATCTGCCGGGGTACCAAATACCGGGGTAGCCCAAATCTGCTGGGGTACCAAACAGGCAGGGGTACCAAATACCAGGGTAGCCCAAATCTGCTGGGGTACCAAATCTCCTGGGGTAGCCCAAATCTGCCAGGGTACCAAACAGGCAGGGGTACCAAATACCGGGGTAGCCCAAATCTGCCGAGGTACCAAAGAACTCCCAAAACAGGCGTGGTACAGACGCAGAAGACAGAGATGGCTCGGAAGGCCCTGCCAGGTCTGGCTCCCCAGGGATGCATCCCTGCAGCTCAGGTGCTCTGCCCCAGCACAGCCACCGCCAGAGCACACAGCTCATCCTGCCCCATCGTGAGATAAAAGTGGGAACACCCAGCTGATGGGGCAGGGAAATCTGGGAGAGGCAGCTGATGCTCTGGAGTCATGTAGGAATTAATGAAATCCTTCCCAAAGCACTGGAGGAAGGGGTTTTTATCCTGATTCGTATTGTAGGAATACTTTGGGATCAAGCCTGGCTTAAATCTCGGACAGGGGCAAGAAAAAATCCAGCTGCCATTAAACAATCAGCTGGAAGGAGCTGAGGGTGTCCCAGGGAGGATTAAACCCCACAAGAAGCCCATAAATCCTGCAGCTGTTGCTCCCTACACACCAGTGTGGGTTTATGCTCTTGTGTGGCCCCCGTGCCACAGTCAGAGCAGGTGCAAAAGAAAGAAAAAACCCCAAACAAAACAGCAAAAGAAAACAACCACCGCATCACCAGTGCACAGAGGGAGTTCAGTTACGTAAGGATTTATTCTTCCTTCCTCAAAACCCATCTGCTGCTCAGGAGCTCATTTCTGTGTATTCATCCTGATCCC
The DNA here is from genome assembly GCA_013398955.1 of Callaeas wilsoni. Lineage (NCBI taxonomy): Eukaryota > Metazoa > Chordata > Aves > Passeriformes > Callaeidae > Callaeas > Callaeas wilsoni. The sequence continues at coordinate 44,202 of VWPU01010870.1, forward strand.
TGGACTGCATTCCAAGAGTGTCCACGGCCAAATGCGGAGTCTTTTTAATTTCCCTCCCCTCTCCCGCAGTGTGACAGGAATTGCTGGCACTCGTGCTGCTTCCTACGCTTGACCCCAGTGCTGTGGGGAGAGGAGCCTCTTGTGCCAGTTTCCCTGCCTGTTTCCTGCCAGTTTTCTCCCAGTTTCCTCCCAGTTTCCTCCCAGTTTTCCTGCCAGTTCCCTGCCAGTTTCCCTGCCAGTTTCCTCCCAGTTCCCTGCCAGTTTCCTGCCAGTTCCCTGCCAGTTTTCTCCCAGTTTCCCTGCCTGTTTCCTGCCAGTTTCCTCCCAGTTTCCCTGCCTGTTTCCTGCCTCTTTCCTCCCAGTTCCCTGCCTCTTTCCTGCCTCTTTCCTGTCAGTTTTCTCTGCCTGTTTCCTCCCAGTTTTCCTCCCAGTTCCCTGCCTCTTTCCTGCTTGCCTCCTCCCAGCTTTCCCCGCCTGTTTCCTGCCTCTTTCTTCTCAGTTTTCCCTGCCTCTTTCCTCCCAGTTTTCCTGCCAGTTCCCTGTTTCCTCCCTGCTTGTTTCCTCCCAGTTTTCCCTGCCTGTTTCCTGCCTCTTTCCTGTCAGTTTTCCCTGCCTCTTTCCTCCCAGTTTTCCTGCCAGTTCCCTGCCTCTTTCCTCTCAGTTTTCCCTGCCTGTTTCCTCTCAGTTTTCCTGCCAGTTCCTTGCCTCTTTCCTCCCAGTTTTCCCTGCCTGTCTCCTGCTTGTTTCTTCCCGGTTTTCCCTGCCTGTTTCCTCCCAGTTTTCCCTGCCTGTCTCCTGCTTGTTTCTTCCCGGTTTTCCCTGCCTGTTTCCTCCCAGTTTTCCCTGTCTCCTGCCTCTTTCCTCCCAGTTTCCCCACCTCTTTCCTCCCAGTTTTCCCTGCCTCTTTCCTGCCCATTTCCCTCTGCGAGGAGCTGTCGCTCCTGGCACAGCCCACGGGAGCCGGGGAGCTCTGAGCAGCTTTGCTGGGACCCCCGGTTCACCCTGGCACCTTCAAATCCGGGACAAGGCAGGAGCAGGGAGCCCCTCGCCCATGCCCTGGCACCCAGCAGAGCCAGCTGCCCTCCCACGCGGCCCTGGCCCGTGGGGTTTCACCAGCTGGATGCTTGGAAGGGGTTGTGTTTTCTGCCCCATCTTCACCAGTTCGCTCTCTCTGCCCTCTCCAGGCCCACGGAGATGTTTTCCCTGGAAATGCCCAGCACGGGCTGCGCTCCCACCCCGAGAGCAGAGACCGGTGAGTCCCGGGGACGCTCGGGTGACTGCGGGCAGTGCCAGCAGAGGTGGCAGCTCCAGGACTGCCCCCTGCCCCATGCCACCTCAGCGCAAGAAGCTTCAGATCCCCACTGGGAATTATTTTTACATCTGGCCTCACTATTCCCCATCCAGAGTCACTTCCCTGCTGCTCCTCTCCCTCTTCTCCCTTCCCACAGGGACAAGGCGAGCTCTCAGGGCAGGGCCGGCAGCGGTGCAGGAATTCCAGGCCTGTTCCAGGTGTTTTCATCCCAACACACCCCAGTGCAGAGAGGGGAGAGTTTATTTAAGCCCCTGCAGCCACAGTTGGTGACTCCTGGCTCCGGCTCAGCCTCAGCCCCTGCTCCTCCTCCATACATATTTATGAGCCCAATTATCACTGAACAAGCAGGTTGCTGTGCAAATAAATGATTTTTAATCTAAATTACCCAGTTTACACACTCCCCCCCAGCTCTGCTTAGCAGAACAGCTGGTGTTTACCAACTCCTCATTACTGATCCAGGCAACACCAGGAGAAGCTGCCCAGAGAGGAGCAGCCACCTCTGAGATAAGCTGAGCTTGAGGTTTATCTCTGCCTCAGCCTCTCTGTTCCTCCACAGCAGGTCTCTTCTCCAGCCCAGTTTCCACCACTGTGCCATGACGGAATGATGAAAAAATGCCTGCTGATAACAACTGTTATTGTTGGGTGCTGTATTTCTGCAGGAAAGAGTCACTTCCACGAAAATCCAAATAAACCCAGTTCTCTGTCCATATCTGCATTTCCATTTATCAGCATTTCCTTTCTCCTGATTCCACGAGAGGCTCACACCAGAGCTCAGATGATGCAAGAATTATTCCACTGTCCAAGAATGAACATATGTCAGAGAAATCCAGCCCCTCGTTACTCTGGGCCTTAAATGCCCCCCGAGGCATTAAACCAACACAGGGTCACAGTGCCAGCGCTGGTGTCCGGACTGGGAGTGCTGGTGCCTGGAAGGTCGAACTGGGAAAAGATTGGGGCCAAAGCAGGGATGTTCCTGCAGCTCCCGGCACCCTCTGGAAGTGCTGGGAAGGAAGGTGCTGCTCTGGGCAGCAGGTGCTGCTGCACGTGGCTCCCGGCAGGCCTATTTCCAGCCTGGCTGGCTGCAGGGAGGAAGGAGAGCTCCTGGCCGGGGCATGGAACAGGCGGTCACATGTGGCTCAGGAAGGAGTCACAAGCCACAGCACACCTGGTGTCGGGGGAGATCTGATCCATCCTTTCCCTTTCCCCTATTTCTGCCTGCGGCTGCGGAGGAGGAGGAGGGCGCTGGTGGTCGCTGCCTGCTGCAGGGTGATTCCCGTGTTCCCACATTCCTTCCCTTCCAGCCTTCTGCAGCAGCACAGCTCTGGCCAGGCTCTGCACCCTGCACCGCGCCAGGTGTGCAGCCCTCCTGCCATGTCCCAAAGAGTGCCCCAGGAAGGAGGGACGATATCCCCATCCTGGACAGGGCTGAAGATGACAGCTCCCAGGAGCTGAGCCACCACCTGGTGACCTCCTCTGGCATGAAGTCCCCAAATTTCTCTGCCCAAAAAATTGGTGGCTGCAGGGATGGAATACCCTCATCTTCCCTTGGGCGCCAACGCAGGACTTGGTACACACAAACAACAGCTTTAAATTTCACTGTGTTATGGATTTTAACCAGCCCTGGCCACCCTGAGCTCTCATCCCACTGCCTCACAGCACATGGGAGCGGGCAGGGGGATGAGGGAGAGGGAAAATGATGTTTTATAGGATGCTCCCAAGGAGGAAGAATTTTTTCTCCCCGCGGGCACCACAAATTTGTTTTGCTGTGATTTAAGGAGGACACATTTGGTTTCAAAGCAGCTCCAGGGTCCCTGCACATCAGAAGGTCTGTGTTTGGCTGGTGGAGCTCGGCTGAGTTAGGCCAGCTCAGACACTGAGCCTGTGTGTTAAAACAAAGCCCTCAGGCCTTCCAGAGCCATCCGAGCTCCTCTCCACAGCCTGATATCCAATTGTCCATCTTCCTCCTGGCACAAAGCTGTGACACCGTGCTTTTCCTCATGTGTGGAAAGATCCAGAGAATGTTAAGGGGTTGCAATGGTCCTTAAAGACCATCTAGACAAGAAAAATGGGGAACTGACTAAAAAAAACTGCTGAAAAGATCCTGCCCTGGCTCGGTGAGCAGCAACCACCTGCACTGAGAGCAGGCAGCCCCGTGGGGTGGGGCAGGAAGGTTTTGGGGACCCCTGAGCTCGCTGGATTTCAGCCAGGATGAAGATTTCCCTCCTCGGGGCTGGGGTCTGAGGCTGCCCGGCAGCACGGCAGGAACGCTCGGTAAACAAGCAGTAAATATTCATTGCCCCGGTGACAAACGCCTCGAAGGGATTGGAAGAGGAAGCCGAACTCGGCGTTTGCAGAGAGCAGGGAGGAAATAAATACTCTGCATTTAACAGTCCCAGGCAGGGCAGCGCGGGCAGGGAGGTGGAGGAGCTGGGAGCAGGGTCTGGCCGTGAAACCCCAGATGGCCACCGGTTGTCAAAGCAAAGAGATCGGCCGGGAAAACTGCTCTTTCTTCCCTCTGCTCCAGCCCGAGTGAGAGCCGAGCTCGGGGTTTGCAGGGAAGCCGCTCTCGCTGCAAAAATGGGCATTTATTGCTCTCTGGTGGCGAGACGGGCCGAGCAGCAGAGCTGCGCATTCTGCCCATGCACCCCGGAGAACCACCGGGGCTGGAAAACCCCTCTGAGATCATCGAGTCCGACCATTCCTCCACCGCTAAACCGTGTCCTCAAACGCCACACCTGCGTTTAAACACCTCCAGGGACGGGAACTCCAGCACCTGCCCGCTCCAGTGCTCGTTCCTGTGCTCCTGCTTTGGATCCGGAGGTTGGATGGCAGGGGTGGGGTGAGGGTGAGCTCTGCCTCCCCCCGAGCCGTTTTCTCTGCCCCCAGATGAGGCTGGACCAGGCCCCTTTCATTGTCCTCACATCCCCGATTCTGTCTCTCGCTGCCAAAAGCTTTGGTGGTCCTTTTAGCAAAAGGGAGGTTTGGCAGAGGTGTCATCACAGACCTCGCGGAGCAGACGAGGATAAAAACCAGGCACAAATAAAGGAGTTGCTATTTCAAACACGTTTGGGTCGGGCTGAGCTGCTCCGAGGCGTGGGGCAGCTGCGTGGACAGGCAGGCACATGGCAGCACTCCCCCGTCCCCATCCCGGGCAGGGCACTTCGGAAACCCCCCAGGAGCTGAGCCCTGCTGCACCCCCAGCTCCAGCGCTGCTGCTGGGGCCTCATCCTGCCCTGGCTGTGCCACCTCCGCTGTGGGCACAGCCCTGCTCCCGAAAAGCGAGGGCAGGGTCCCAAGGGCTTGGGACAAGGAGCCCAAACCATTCCAGCTCCTCAGGACGTGGTGCAGGACCTCTCCTGGGCCGGTTCTGGAGAGCCCACGGACCTCGCACGGCTCCCGCCGGTGTCCCCAGGGTGGCACACGGCTCACACCACGCGGCCACCTTCGCTCAGCCACCGGGGCCGGTCTGTGGCACAGCCTGCTGTGCCCTCAGGCCCCCCTGGGGCTCTGGGGATGGCACCCAGCTTGGCACGGAGCAGGGCTTGCAGCTCCTGGTCTCCCAGCTCGGCGGCTGCGGCGAGGGCCAGCAGGAAGTAGGAGGCTGCATCCTGTTCATCCTGAGCAGAAAGCACGGGGCAGGCGTTAGGAAGCGGCTTCTTTGGAGGTCACAGGGCAGGGGGGAGCTGGAGCAGAGCCTGGGGGCTCCAGGCAGGACACAGGGACACCTGATTTCATTGGAATGGTGCTAAGTGCCAGCATTTCTTTCCAAATTACCTTCCCCCCCTTCAAAACCAGATGTGACCTGCACCCTCAGCCCTCCACCCAAGCCACAGCCCCACGGGAAGGCTCCTTTCTTACCTTCAGCTTGTGCAGGGCCAGGTTGCCCAGGTGCCAGTAGACCTTGCAGTAGTACAGGGCCTCTGCTGAGCTCTGCAGCACGGGGGGCCGCATGGCCAGGGTCTTCAGGTAGCAATCCTCTGCCATCTCATACATGTGCAGCAAGTCATAGGCTGTGGCCAGGCGGTGGAAGGCAACCAGCTCCTGCAGCTGATCTCCTGGAAAAGAGGGGGCTGGGATCAACCAGCTCCTGCAGCTGATCCCCTGGAAAAGAGGGGGGTGGAATCAACCAGCTCCTGCCATGGATCTGGAAATGAGGTGGGTGGAAGGCAAACAGCTCCTGCCATGGATGTCCTGGAAAAGGGTGGGTAGGATCAACCAGCTTCTCCCATAGATCTCCTGGAAAAGATTTGGGTGGAATGCATGCAGCTCCTGCCATTGATCTGGAAAAGAGGTGGGTGGAAGGCAACCAAGTCCTCCAATGGATCTGCTGGAAAAGGATGGGTGGAATGCAAGCAGCTCCTGCCATGGATCTCCTGGAAAAGAGGGAGGTGGAATCAACCAGCTCCGGCCATGGACCTCGTGGAAAGAGGTGAATGGAATGCAACCAGCTCCTGCCATGGATCTCCTGGAAAGAGGTGAATGGAATGCAACCAGCTCCTGCCATGGATCTCCTGGAAAAGTTGCTGATCCAGCTCAGTCCATCCCCAGCCCTGCTGAGCCACTTTGAATGCATTTTCTCAGCAGCCTGGGGGCAGGGATAGCTCTGAGAGATAACAGAGCCATGGGCAGGGTTGTGGATGCCACAGCTGGACAGACTGGCCCAGGGGTTTATCATTCAGCCAGGGAGTTTTATGGGTGCTGGAAGGGGCTGTTACAAGACTGGTCCCATCCCAGACATTTAAGCTGGCCTTTTCCCCATCCAAACTATTTCTGTAATGGGAAGGGTGAGATTTTTAAGAGAACCAGGGCAATGAGGAACTGCTCAGTCCTGTGCTTTCACCAGACTTCCTGTGCTCTGGGGCAGCAAGAACCCTCTGCTGTCACACAGCTGAAAAAAAGGGAAGTGGCCTTTAAAAGATGTCATGACTTTGGGTAAGAATAGGCCCAGCAGTGTTAGGAAAGCAGGAGATCCCCTTTCACATGGATACTGCTCTCATCCACAGGCTCTAGTGGCTCCCTGTGGGTGTAAATCACTCACTGACCAGTGACTCCCAGTAACTTTTGGGTGTAAATCACTCACCAACCCTGAGGCTGAGCCTGGCTGCCAGCGTGGCAAACTCCAGAGCCTTCTCGTAGCCCTGCAGGCCGATCTGCAGCTCTGCCAGTTTATTGAACAGCCGCAGCTCTGTCTGGGTGGCCTTGAGTCTCCTGGCCAAGGGCACAGCACCTCTCTAAGGAGAGAGAAAAGTGAGTTCAGGATGTTCCTGGAGGGATCAGCGCTGCCTGAGAGGGGTGACAGAGCAGCAGGACAAGGACCAAGGCAGGGGATGGGGTGGATAAGCACTGCAGGTTTAGATTTTCATCCCTTCTTTTCCTTGAAAATGAGTTTTATATCACAGAACACAGCTCTCAAAGCCTGAGCCTCACATCTCTGCCCTTCCTTGGCTACCTGGAATTCTGACTGGATGCCCCCAGGAGCGACCAGCTGACACTTAACACCACCAGGATTTGCAATGCAAGGAGCTTGTTCCCAATCCCAAATGATCTCTAGGGTTTGCAGAAAACATCTGCACTCCAGGCCTCTCACTCTGGCACCCTCGGGATCACCCCATCCCTCTCCACCCCTGGGATCACCCCATCCCTCTCCACC
>VWPU01010871.1:0-16297 GCA_013398955.1 Callaeas wilsoni
GGATGGGGTGGGGTGGGATGGGGCTGGCTCGGGCTGTGTTCCTGCATCGCTCCGCCCTCCCCTCGCCAGATGCTGGAGAGGATGGTCCCCATCTGCCTTGGCTTCTCCTGCCAGGGCCGGGTGTATCTTTACACTGCACTGGTGGCCCTCCTTGTGCTCCCCTGTCCCACTGCTGACCCAGGCTCTCATGTCTCCCTGGCAGGGTGGACGGTGACACCAAGCACTGCGTGATCTACAAGACAGCGACGGGCTATGGGTTTGCTGAACCCTACAACCTCTATGCCTCCCTCAAGGACCTGGTCTTGCACTACAAGCACACGTCCCTGGTGCAGCACAATGACTCCCTGAATGTCACGCTGGCTCACCCGGTCCTTTCCCAGCCACCAGCCAGATGAGCAGCTCATGCACAACACAACAGCTGCCTTCAGCTTCTCCCCAGGGCGCTGCTTTCTGGCTCTGGACTCTTGCACCCTGTATAGTTGAGTCTCTGTGCTCCTGCTCCTTCAGAGCCTCTGAGATGTCTGTGACCGTTCCTGATGTCCCTCTTGGTCAGTAGCTGAAACCCGTGTTGGCTGATGGGACAGAAAGGCTGGGCTGTAGATTCGCAGTGGGCTCCAGCCTCTAGGAGGTGGGATCCAGTTGTGGTTGAATTGCTGGGGGCGAGCACAGCCCCCTCCCCTTCCCTGGAAAGCAGGTCAGATCCCCTTCTTGCTGGCAGGTTGCCCCGCTACGCATCACTGTAGAGCTTTGGTTCCTGATTCCTCGGTGCTGTGACTGAGGGGTTCCCTGCCTGGACACCAGAGGAGGCAGAGGAGGAGGCTCCATTGAGTGTGTGCATCTTTCACTCCCGCTTCCCTCAGTGGCCTCGCAGGCTGTGATGGTGTCTGGTACGAGGGGTGCTGCTCTTGCATGCAGAGACACATTTAGGAAGGAGAAACCTCATCCTCCGTGGGGCTCCCCGGCTGAGATCTTCGCTCCGTGCTGTGCCCCACCTCGCCACCATTCCCTCTTGTCATAACCACCTCTGGAGTGTTGCTGCCTGGGCAGGGAGCATCTGGCTAGCCGTGAATCTCCCGCCTTAGTTGTGCCAACGAAGCTGTGAACTCCGTGTTGGTACCCGTGTTTTTCCTGGCAGGATCTGTGGGATGCACAGCTCGTCGTTTCCGGCCGGTTTCCGTGACTCTCTGCACACGTAACCCGTTGAAGCTGACTGTAGCTCTGTAAATATGGTTCTTTTTGTGACCGGCTGCTGCCCCGGTGCTGGCGTTTGCTGAGCCCCCGGTGCCACCCCCAGCGTGGGCAGCAGCTGCCAGGCTGCCACAGCCCCGGGCCCTGCAGCTGAAGCAGGAGAGGGCCAGAGTCCAACGCACACTACGAGCCCTACCCGAATGAAGGACCTCTGTGCTGCAGGAGGACGCACCTGCGGGGCCCAGGGCATGCTGAAATGTGTCTGCATGATGGTGAACTACGTATGCAAAGCACTTACAATCGTGGGTACTGTATGGGGGCCGGGGCAGGGCTGCCCACCATGGCCGGCTGCTGGGGGCAGGGCGCTGTGCCCGAGCTCAGAGGGCCCCAGGGCAGCCCAGGTGGGCCTGGAAAAGCTTTAAAAGCTGAGCTGAGAGTTGAGGCCGTGGTGGTATTTGCTTTCCTGGGTTATCTCGGCTGCCTGGTTGGAGGAGAGCATTTTTGGTCCTCTTGATTTGCCAGAGTGGCTCTTTCCCTCTCGGAGGCTCCTCTGTGGGACAGGCCGGTGGATGCCGTGGATTTTGGCGCTTCTCTTTCCCGTTGCAGCTTGGGTTCTGCCGGATCCATGGGGTGCTCTGTGCTAATGCTGTGTCTGCATGCTGTCCTTGATGTGTCACCTGCGCTGGGGACCGCACTGTCCCTCCCTCCCTGGCCAGCTCTGCTGCTTGCCTTGCTCTGGGCTGGTCCCCAGATCCTTCTGGAGCTGGGGTTGCTGGAGCAAACATCCCATTCCTGTTGCTTGTGGCAGCTCTCCTATGTTTAAATGCACAGCTGCATTCCTCGCTCTGCATGTCCTCTCCAGGCCCTGGGCCCTGGTTTTTGGGTCTGATTTGTCAGTGTTTGGTGCTCAGGTGCAGGCAGTGGGTCGGGGGAGCTGTGGGGGCACGGCCCAGGAGAGGCTGTGGTTGGCTTTGGGGATCACTTGGGAAAAGCTGCCAGGGATGCTTAAGGGAATAGTTTGGGCTCAGGCACGTGAGAGAGGAGGGCACGTGGGACTGGGGCAGGGAGGCTCAGTCCTCACAGCCCTCCCCAGAGGCCTCCTGGGGCCTGTGGAGTGACCTGGTGGGGCTGTGTTAGTGTCCCACACCTTTTCAGCCTGGGGACTCTGCTGGTCCTGTGCTTGTCCCTGCACTTCCAGCATGTCCCCACATCACAGGACAGGCTGCAGGCAGATGGGATCTCAGCCTCTCACCCCACGGGCTCCACATTCCTCCACCACCACCCCTCAACGTGAGCTTGGGGCCAGTCCTGCCCAGGGGGATTGCTCCCTGCTCATGCCAGGACCTGCTGAGCATCTGGAAGAGTCTCAGCTTGAATCTGTCACCTGTCAACACTTGCTTGGTGCTCACCTGGCTCTGCTGCCCAGGGAAATTCCAGCTTCTCTTTATCCTGTGTTTTTATCCTTTTGGCTGAATTTCTGTTGTTCTCCCCGTGCTGTCCCTTCCTGCTGTCCAGCCACAGCCCAAGGGGGGTCCTGGTCACCCCTCCGCACCTTCCAGCACTGCCTTCCCTGCCTGCTGGCGGCCTGTCCTTGGCAGGGCACCGCTCACGTCCTGTGTACGACGAGGAGGAAGATGCCCTTCCCCAGGGCTGCCTTTCCCTGACGGTGCTTCACTTGGCTCCCCGAACAGCAGCTTTTCCCTGCTCTCCCCAGGGTGGAAGCCCAGCCTGGAGCTCCCCCGGCATAAGCTCGTTGTGATTTGTCCTTTGCTGCTTTGGCTCGCTCTGAACCCGGCCGCATTTCGAGGCGCTGGGCTGTGCTTTGCTGCTTGTGACCCCCACGCCCCCCCAGCCGAGCCACGCGCCCGCGTCCCGTGGGTGCCACGTGGCTGTTCCTGCTCCCTGGGGCACAGTTCGGGGCTTGTCCCTCCGTGTCCCTGCTCGGGGGGCTCCAGGCTCCCTCATGGAACCCCCAAGGGCTCTGGTGCCAGGGGGAGGCTTTGTGCTCGGAGAGGACGTGGCGGCTGCGTGAGGTTTTAGTTTCTAGGTATATGCAATAAAGAATAACCTGCCCCCCGAGCTGTCCGTTACCAGCAGTAGTGCTCTCTGCTCTTTCTGTTGATGTTTACTAATGTAAACCCAGTATTTGTTACTGTAAGAGGACTTTTTTTTTTTTTGTACGGTACTTTGAAAAAACCCACAAAAACCCCCAAAAAAAAAAAAAAAAAAAGAAAGAAAGAAATAAACAGAGTTAATGAACCAGATTGCTGGATTGCTGTGGGAGGTTGTGCGGAGGCAGGAGGGTGGTGGGGCTGTGCGCCAGTTCCTGGGCTGGGTGCAGGATGTGACCCATCGTGCCAGGATTGTGCTCCCCAGGATTGTAGGGCTGGGGCACGTGGGGACGAGGGCTGAGAAACGGCCGGAAACAGCGGCTGCAAACAGGGGAGAACGACGAGGTTCCTCCTCACTCGGCCCCACAGCTGAGCTCGGCGTGCCTTGGGCTGCACCCCCTTCCCGCACCCGGAGCTGCCCCGGCACCCGCACCCACCAGCGGGCTCTGCCGGGAGCCAGCCCCGTTTCCCTGCTCGGGGAGCTCCACGCTCCAGGCTGGGGTTCACTGCCGGACCTGTCACAACCCGCGGGGCAGCGGCGGCCGCGGCAGGGCTGTGAGCCCGGAGCTCCAGGTCGGGGACAGCGGGGACTCGGCGGCCGGAGCCGGGCGGCCCCACGTGCTCGGCGGCGTCACGGGAGGCGGCCGCTGGGGCGGCAGGAAGGGCAGGGAGGGCGCACGGAGGCGGGCGCAGCCGAGCTTTAAAAGTCCTCGCTGGGACGGGCTCGTTTCCGCGTCACCCCGGCGTCCTCATGGCCCCCACGGTGCCGCTGGCTGTCCTGGCGCTGGTGGCCCTGGTGGCCCCGGTGGCCCCGAGGCTCGGCCGGGCCCCCGGCTGTGATTACCCTGCCCACCGCTGGTGCAGCTCGCGGGACATCGCCGTCACCTGCCAGGTCAGAGCCGCTGCTGCTGCCGGGGCTGGGGACGAGGACAGGGTCACCCGGGGACGCCTCCCGCCTGCCCGGCAGGAGGGACGAGGGACGCGGGGACAGGGTCGGGGCAGCGCCTGGCCACGATGCCTGGAGCGAGTGCCAGCTGCGAGCATCGCTGAGGCACAGGCTGGCACATCCGCAGGGATGCTCGGAGCCTCCGGAGCCACACGGGCACCACGGCATTCCCCGGCATCCGTGGGGAATGGCTGCGGTCCAGCCGGACCCTGACTCCGGCCCCTCCCCAGCTGCCGCTGCCGCTTCTGCATTTTAAGTGTGAAACCGCTTTTCGGCTTATTCTGCCCCAAACAGACCTGGGTGGTGACAGCTCCCTGTGAGCCACATGGGGCTGCAGCTTCCCCCTGGCAGTGGGTGCTGGGCCATGCCCCCACCCAGGCGTGTCCTGGTCTAAATTTGTTTTCCCCTGAAATGTTTTGGGGAAGTTCTTGTGGAAAGCCCCAGCGCTGGGTGTCAGCCACACACAGGATCCTGTGGCAGCAGAAAGCCCTCGCCAGTCTCGCTTCCCTCTAGCCCTGGGCACCCTCATCCCCCTTCTTCCCCGCATCCCAGGAGCTTTGCCCCATCCCTACAGATACTGGGATGGGGGGCTGCGGCCGTACCCCGCCCCGCGCACCCCGAAACCTTCCCGTGTGCAGGTGGAGAGCCGCTGCCCCAGCCTCCCGCAACCCGCGGCCGCGCCCGTGGAGCTGAGCCTGTACTACGAGAGCCTGTGCCCGGCGTGCCGCGACTTCCTGGTCACGAAACTCTTCTCCACCTGGCTGCTGCTGCCCGAGGAGATGCTGAACATCACCCTGGTGCCCTACGGCAACGCCCAGGTAGGAGCCGGCCCTCCCGGTGCCGTGGGCGCTCGCCCCGGCGCCGCCGGCCCCGCTCAGACCGGTTGGTCCCGCAGGAGAGGAATGTCAGCGGGAAGTTGGACTTCAGGTGCCAGCACGGCCCCGAGGAATGTTTGGGCAACATGATCGAGGTGACGGTCCCGGTTCCCACGGTGCTGGCATGGGGGGGTCCAGCGGCCCCTCACTGCCCGCCCTGTCCCTGTAGGCCTGTCTGATGCACGAGGCCAAGAACTTCAGCACCTACTTCCCCGTCATCTTCTGCCTGGAGTCGGGCAGCTCCGTCACCAAGAACCTGGAGGCTGTACGTCCCCCTCCCCGCCCCCGTGCCCCACCGTGGGGGACGTCCCTGCCTCCCTGAGCGCCCCCGTGTCCCCTGTGCCCGGCAGTGCCTGCGGATCTACGCCCCGGAGCTGGACAGCGGCCGCGTCACCGCCTGCGTGCAGGGGGACACGGGCACGGCCCTGATGCACCGCAACGCCCAACTCACCGAGGCGCTGGACCCCCCGCACCAGTACGTGCCCTGGATCACCGTCAACGGGGTACGGCGGGGGGGCAGCGGGGTGCCAGGCAGGGCTGGGGCGCCGCGGGGACCCCCCTGACCGGCCCCGTGTCCCCCCACAGAAGCACACGGACGAGCTGCAGGCACGGGCAGAGGCCTCGCTGCTGGGGCTGGTTTGCCACCTCTACCAGGTGGGACAAGGCTCTGGGGGGACGGCAGGGCTTGGGGACACGGCCCCATCCCTGCTGGGGCTCTACTGGCTGCTCTCTGGCAGGGGGAGAAGCCCGAAGCCTGTGGGGGCTCAAAGGCTCTGAAGATCCTGTCTGGCTGCAGGCGCTGAGGGATGTGGGAGCACCAAGAGAGATGCCAATAAAAAGGATATTTTTTTGAAAACCACCAGGATCTGGAGTGGTGTGCTGGGGGGGGAGCAGAGAGGGGGGGGTTTGCCCTGCCACAGTGGGAAGGGGAGGGGGAACTGGGCACTGGGGCAATGGGACTGGCCTCCAGATCCAGGAATTACATGCTCCAGAGGTTCACAAAGAAGCCGTTGAAGATTCCCAGGGAACTCTGCTGAGCACCTCCCTGAGGAACAGAACATTTCCTCTCTCCAAGTCTTGGGAAGCAGCTCTGGTGTCCATATTTCTCCTCACACTGACAGCATTAAACTCAACCATTTCAGGTCTTAGCACTGGGGCTAAGACCATCCCAGTTCCCACCAGTCCTTCTCCTTTCCCAACCAGCAGGTTTAGGATGGCATCTTTCCTGGTGGCTCCCTGAGCACTTGTGACAAGAAGTTCTCTCCCACAGACTTCAGGAATTTCCCAGACCTGCTTGCCCCAGCAGGAGGCCATTCCCAGCTGGGGTCTGGGAAACTGAAATCCGCTACAAGGACAAGGAATTCCAAATCCAGAGAATTCTCCTCACTGCCTGTAGAGCAGCTCCTCAGTGCTGGGGTCCTGGCTGGGTGATGGACACCAGCACCCACACCTGCTTTGTTTTCCATCCCCCTCATCCTCACCCAGAGGCTCCCAACCACGTCACCCCTGACTGCAGGGACTGCGCCCCTCCAACCTCTCCTCACACCACGTGTGGCCCCATCCCCTCACCATCCCTGCCCACCTGAATCCTCCATTCCAGCACTGCAGGCATGGGACTCATCCCACCAATCTTAAGACGATGCCAGCTCTGGATACAGACCAAGGGCATTTGCACTGACAGACCCCTGAGAGGCACCTGTAGCCCCCCTTAAACCTTTCCCTCTCCTAGAGGAGGTGGGGAGGCTGTGGGAGCAGGAGGGACACGGGAAGCCCCCACATTCCATCCTGGGAGATGCCAGAGAGCCATTAGCAGCCAGGAGGAGCCATGGCCCTGCCACCACAGCCATCTCTCAGGCTCAGCCAACCTGTGCCACCCATCCTGGGCACCCCCAGCATCCCCACCACCCCAAGGACAGCGAGGGAGGCAGCTGCAGGCAGACAGAGATCCTCCTTCCCTTGTCCGGCTGCACCTCAGGCAGCAGCAAGACCTGGAAAGGTGGGGAAAAAAAAACCTAAAAAAAAAAAAAAATCGCAGCATCAACCAGGGAGTGCCTGGAAACTTCATCTCTCTTTATTGTCCATTTCTCATCCAAAACTTGGACCCCAAACCCAGCTCTGGGCCCTGAGCAAGCACAGTCCCACTGGCACGAGCACATGGCACAGCTCCTGCTGCTGCTCAGCATCTGCCTCGAGCATCGTCCTTGCCCCAAAACTTCTGTCCCCTGGACCAGCTGCACTGCCACTGCCCACAGCTCTCAGGGCCATAGAAAACTCTTCTGCTCGAGAGAAGAAGGGAAAAGAAAGAAAATAATAACGCCTAACCCCGAATCCGAAGGAGTCTCAGCGCCGGAGGACGAGCTCTCCTCTCCCGAAGCCCTTGGTGCCCTCGGGGCTGCGGGGCAGGCGCAGGAGCCCGTCCCACAGGCCGAGGGGCTCGGACCCCCACTGTGCTGCCAGGGCATTGCCGGGAGGAGGCCTGGCACCAGGGCAGAGGCCGCTGCCCCAGGGTGTCCAGGACCCCGCCGAGCTCCCCCGGCGGCTCTCGGGGCAGCTGCCGGTGCCCAAGCCCATCCCGAGCGGAGGGAAGCCCTTGCTGGTGAGCAGCGAGCCGCCGAAAGCGTTGGAATTTCCAGGCGTGAAGTCGCTGCCAGGCCAGGTGGGTGGCACCAGGTCCTTGCTCAGGAGGAGGGACAGCGACCCCGAGGCATCATCCAGCTCCCGAGAGCTGCTGGGCAGGGGCTCCTCGAGGCTGCAGGGGAAGGTCAGCGCTGCCGCCGGCACCTTCCAGCCCGCCCGCTCCTGCCCCGCCTCCCTCTCGGCCCCGGCTTTCTTCTTGCCCCCCTTCCCGCAGAGCCGGACCACCCTGACGCCGTGCCAGTCGCGGTGGCCGAGGCTCTCGAAGGCCCTGCGGGCGCTCTCCAGGCTCTCGTACTCCACCAGGGCACAGCAGCGGCTCAGCAGCTCGGGGAACCGCGAGGAGTATTTGCGCACGTCCGAGGGCAGCTTGCGGCCCGGCCGCAGGATGCGGATGGAGGCGATGGCGCCGAAGGGGCTGAACATCCTCGTGATGGTCTCCAGGAAGTTCTTCTGCAGCGGCAGGTCCTGCTCCCGCGGCTGCAGCTCCCAGGCCAGCAGCAGTTTGCTGGGAGGGACGCTCAGCAGGTACTCGGGGACGGGGAGCCGCCGCCTCACTTTGGTGCCCTCCTTGTTCACCTCCAGCAGCGCCGAGAACTTGAGGGCATAGAGGGTGAGGCGCCAGTCCCGGGTCAGGTATTTCACCTGTGGAGAGAGGGTGAAATCCCCATCAGTCTGCATTCCTCGCTCTCCCCAGGCAGAGACCACCCTAAACCCGCCCTCCAGGCAGGCTGTGACCCCATCCAATACCCCCTAAGGCAGTATCCCCCTTCAATGTGAGCAGCTTTGGGATCTGCAGATGGTCCCCAGTGTCCCCTGGGCTGTGGCAAGAAGCCACAACTTCCCCCTAAGCCACACCACCAGCACCTCCCTGGGCTTTTTTAGTTAAGGGATGAGTTAAAAGCAGTCCAGGGGAAGTGTGGGTAGAAGAGGTGAACCCAGCCCTGGGGGTGTTTTTAGGAGTGTTTGCTGCTCCCCCAGCCACCCTCCCTGGGAGCAGGGGTGCCGCAGGGTATCGAGGGCAGAGAGCAGAGCCCAGCTCCGCATCAGCAGGACACGGCCTGGACCCTTCTGCACGCCCCGCTGGAGGCAGCCAGAGCGGCCCCGCACACCCGGGACCCACCTTCTTGAAGGACGTCAGCAGCTTGATGCTGACGAAGCCCATCTTGTTCTTCTGGACGTGTTTGAGGAGGAAGGCGTCCTTGGCCAGGTTCTCGTCGGACAGGTAGAATTCCACCTGGGCCACGATCCTGCGCACCAGCTGCGGGTCGGGGGCCGAGCAGCTGCAGTCCAGCAGAGCCACCCCCAGAGCGTCGCTCAGCTCGCAGGAGCTCCTGGCACAGCAGTGGGGACACCGGGGTGAGCTGCTGCCCGGGCCACCGTGGTGGGACAGCAGGGACACCACGGGCACCCAGGGCTGCCAGCGGCCTTGTCCCACGTCCGGGGAATGCCACCAGCCCGGGCCTCGTGAGCCAAACACGCCCAGACAGGGACGCGGTCCCTCGGGGACGAGCCTGGAAGGAGCAGGGCTCGGCCCCTCCCCACATACCCGTTGTAGCTCTCCACGATGTCCTCCTGGCCAAACAGGGCAAGCGAGCAGCTCCACGGGGGAGGGAGAGGCCGTGCCAGGAGGGAATGCCTTTGGATGGGCACCGGAGTGCTGCAGCTGGGCTGGGAATCGAGCCCCAGGGCTGCTCCAGAGCTGTGTGAAGACATTGTCCTTCACCTGGGACACAACACAGGAGAAGGGCAGTGCTGGGACACCCTGACCAGCACCAGCCCTGGGGCAGAGCCCTGCTCTGGGCTGCAGCCCCCAAACCCAGCCCAGGGCATGGGCACTGGAGGAGCTGGTTGTTGTGTCCTTACCTGCTTGGTAGCTCTAGAAGGTTGGAAAGTTCTAGCAGTACATCCCAGAGACCCCGAGGCAGCAAGTCCCAAATTTCCCCCCCAGCTCCAAACTGAGGCTCCCAATACACAAAGGCAAAAAAAAAAAAAAGAAAAAAAAAGGAAAAAAAAGGAAAAAAAAAAAGGAAAGAGAGAAAAAGCCCCTAAGGTGAGGGGGATGTGGGTTTATAAAGACACCCTGAAGGAACTGCAGGGCTGGTTGTGGACCTGCCCCCAGACTACCTGCTCCAGGTGAAACCTGTTTGTGGTTAAAGTGCCCCAGGTGAGCCCTGGGATGAGCCAGGCTCCTCCTCTCCTCCTGCCTCGGCTGCAGAGCCAGGCCAGGGACCAGGCAGGGCCGGGCCAGCAGAACCTGTCCCCTCTGGTACCCAGGGGGGCCGTGAATTGCAGCCACGGAACTTCTCAGTCTGTGCCTCGGTGTCCCTGCCCTGTGCGGGGACAGTGACAGCCAGGTGGAGGGGGAGGGAAGCTTCTGTCCAGGGAATCCTTCGGGCTCTCAGTGCTGCCAGGGCAGCAGGGAAGGGCCCTTCTCCCTGCAGAAACATCTCCCAGCCCAGTGAGGGAGGGCAGGGGGGCAGGATGGCCCCTGGCTCCACGGGGAAGGGTCTGGAATGAAACATCCCTGTGGCTTGAGCCCCGTGTTGGGCAGCAGTGGGAAGGTGAGGACACAGAGGGGTGGGGACGGGGGGCTGGGGCAGGTAGGGGTGGCACTGGGCTGGGGACGATGCCAGGGCATGGGGGGCTGTGGAGCTGGATGGAAACTGGAAGTGGCACTGGAAGGGCTGATGCTGGGAGCCCGCCTGAGCCTCTCCTGACAGTCCAGGCAGGGTTTGGCTGATGTTCCTGTGCCCCGCGGCCACATGGACAGGCCGAGGGCTCCACTGGCACAAGAGAAGATGCTGTTTCAGAAAAAATGATGGGGGAAGTTGCAAGCAAACAACAGAAGGTGGCTCTGGCCCCTGTTTTCAAATCTGTGGTTTTGTATTGGTTCATTTTGAGAACTTCATCTCATTTCTCTTTGCAAGTCCCTGTGTCCCAGAGGCTTCCTAGACGTAGGTGCCTGTTCTTGGATGCTCTGGGGACAATCCAGGAGTGCCAGTGCCAGACCATGAATCTAAAGCCATCCCAGCCAAGGGACACATTCCCGAGGGGACAAACAGGAGGCGAGTCCAGGGCTCATCCCTCCCTCACATCCCGGCAGCCACACACAGATTGAAGCTCTCCCAGATGTCCTGGCTGTCCCCAGGCCAGCAGCACCTCGCAGGCTGGTGGCACTGCAGTGTCCCCTGCCCCAGCCACGCAGGGCTGCTCCCAAGGAATCCCTGGGCTGTGCCACCCTGCCCAGGTCCAAGGTCGCCCTTCTGGGATGAGCCACAGGGACTGGCAGTGTCCAGCTGCTTCTGGAATGTTGTACCCCTCTGATTTCCCTGGGCTTGGTGTCACCCCCTGGCCACCTCCCCTTCTCCTGCCACCTCCTGGTGTTCTCTGCTGGTTGGGAAGAGATGGAAGATAAACTCCTGGGATGCTTGTGCTGAAATCTCTGCAGGATTTGCCCACCTGGAAGGGGTGACGGAGCCAGAGGCAGGCTGAGGGTGGGGGGTGTAGGTACTAACAGGAGTATTTTGAGCTGTTTGCTTTCTGCTTAGGGGCAGATTTTCTCGGGTTAGGAGGTGCTGCCCAGCTCCCCTGGGGGAAACAATCCCCTGCTTCCAGACCCGAGATCCCCAAAGGAAGAGGCTCTGTCTGGTCCAGCCAGACTGGGCATAACCCAGAGGGAGAGTGAAACAAAGGCACGGGGGCAAGAGGCTGAGGCTAAACCTTCCCCTTCCCGAGGGGTCAGAGCAGGAATGACCCAGCACTTGTCACATCCCTCCCATCCTCTCCATTAGTCTGGAAGCTTAATTAGAAAATCCTCCTGTGGCCCTTTGCTCAGCCTGATCCTTCAGCCTCTCCTCCCCTCTGAGCCTGGCTGTGATGGGGGTTATCCCTTCACACCAGCTGCTGCTCCAGGGGGAATCTGCCTTCCTGCAGACCCCAGATCCCTGCCCCAAACTGCTTTAATTATCCTGCCCTGGGCAGCTCCTGCATCCCCACGAGGCTGCTGCAGCATCTCCTGGCACTTCTCAGGGATCACAGAAGAAACGGGACCACGACACTCCTTGTGCAGGCCTGAGCATTGGATACACGTTTATTGCTGTTCAGGTTTAGCTGGGAATTCTGTGCATGGGGGGTTTGGGTGCTTCTCCAGCCTCCTCACACGCTGCTGCAAAGCTCCAGAGCATCTCCTTTGCACGCCAGCTTCCCTCGGTGGAAGAGCTGAACTTCCTACGGCCCTCAGTGGGAGCAGGGCAGTTAAGATTTGGTTGCTCAGTTGTTATTTTAGACCCTCTTATCTCATCAGCAGGATCCAAAGTGTGAACTCTGACCCGGGGAGTTTTCGTGGTTATTTACACTTAAATCTGCCTCTCTTGCTTCTCTCCTGCCACTTCCATGTGAGACATTTACAGACAAACATCACGCTGGCACAGCAGCCTGGGGCAGAGGGAAGATGTGCCACTCACACGCTTTCATTTCACTTGCCATTAGGACCGTGTTTGAAAGTGTCACAGCTACCTTAAAGCCACTGGGAATGAGGAAATCAGAGATTTGGATAGAATATGCTCTGCTAGGCAAATGTACACGAGACCCCTGGAAAAGCTCACACCAAACGCTGCATCATTAGAAACCATAATAATAATAATAAAAACTATTTATGACACGGCCTTTATTCACAGAAAGATTTGCCCCAGGGCTTTGTTTTTGCAGTTTAGCTTGATGACAGATCCCCCTCCCTCCTCTGCCCTGTAGCCCACAGCACCTCGGTGTAGTCCACAGCATCCCAGGGTAATCCATGTCGGCACAGATCCCACAGGACATGGGAGAGGGGGATAAACCCTGCTGAGCTCCCCCAGCTCAGCCCCACGGGAGCCCCCGCCGCACTGTCACCGCAGGAAAAGGCAAAGGGATCCAGAGAGGGAAATGCCACTGGAGTGCTGAGCCCCCCTGGGGTCCGTGACAGCCCCTCCCTAGCTGGGATGGGCTGCTGGGTCAGTCTGAGCTGCGCTGGCCCACCCAGAGCAGGGGAAATGGGAACAAGGCCCACCCTAAGGCACCGCGGTCGCACACTCTCGCCCCTGCTCCGGACCCTCCTTCACCGTCAGAGCAGGACATGGAGTGGGAATTTCACAAACCCCAGGATGTGGGTCCAGTTCCCCTGTGCCTGGGCACCGTGGAGGACGGGGATTGCCATGGGATTGCCATGGGATTGCCATGGGATTGCCATGGGATTGCCATGGGATTGCCATGGGATTGCCCGCAGGCATCGTAGTGCCGGGGACAACGCTCTGCATCCAGCTGCCACTGCCTCGGAGTCCTTTGGTATCTTGAGCTGGCCTGACGGCGTCCTGGGAGCATTGGGGTGAAGTGCCAAACTGGGGAGACATGGAAGCAGGTGGGAATGCTCATCCCATAGTCCCAGAGCGCGCCTGTGTCCGCTGGGATGTGCAGCCTGGAGCCTCTCCCCAGGCGGGGACCAGAGACACCAGCTGTCCTGTGCCCCCGGTACGAGAGATTTGGCAAAGCCAGAGCCAGGACAGCTTGTCTGGAAAGGCTGGAGGAGAAGGGCCAGGTATTTTTCCTTCTTCCTGGGCACTGATTGGTTCAAGTTTGTATCACAGTGAAGTCTGAGAAGTGGGGAAGGAACCCAAAGCACCTTCCCCGACAGAGAAAGCCTTGTTTGTGCTCGCTCCGGCTGGAGAGCGAGGACAGCTTCTCCCAGCCAGGCACGTCCCACCTGCTGCTGACCACGGAGCCTTCCATCCCTCGGGAGCAGACTCTGGAGCTTCTCCCTCCACGCTGGAGGGACACCGGCGGCCAAACCAGCCCCGTCCCCGCGCCTGCCCCGGCTCAGCGCATCCTCAAACACAAGTAAACATAAAGAGAAACTAAGAGGCACTATGATAACGCAGATCCGGGGAGGCCCAGGCTTGGCGCACCAACCCTGGCTCCGGACGGCTCCGTCCAGCTGGGAGAAGCCGGGTCCCGGTGTCAGATTTCCTGCAGGGAGTGGCCGGGCTCGCTGCGCTCCCGTTTCACCAGCGGCTCCCCCAGGGCCCGCTCCGGGTCCACCTCCGTGCCCAGCTCGCTGATGTCATCTGCAAAGGACACGGCATCAGAGCAGGGGACGGAGGCACCAGGAGCTTCTTCCCAGCACAGCAGGCTGGGAGAGCCAG
Source organism: Callaeas wilsoni (assembly GCA_013398955.1). NCBI lineage: Eukaryota > Metazoa > Chordata > Aves > Passeriformes > Callaeidae > Callaeas > Callaeas wilsoni. The sequence goes on from VWPU01010871.1 coordinate 13,931, forward strand.
CACAGATCCCCCTCCCACGGCGATCCCACCCCGACCCAGCAGAGCCTCCCGGCAGGGAGGGGAGGTACCTTTGTCCAGCAGTGTTGGGGACAGCGACGTGAGGTCACCAAACTGGAAGAAAAAGGAGTCACAGGGTCAGTGAGGCTTTGGGGAGCCAAGGTGCCAGACCTGCTCGATGGCATCACCAAACAATTTCAACCACCCAGGAGAGACCACGAGCATCAGTGCTGGTGGTGGAGAGCAGAAATCAAAACCAACCACAGGTTTTGGGGGAAAAGCCTTTTGTTGCCATTTAAACCTCTGAGCAAACACCACACACAGCAATCCAGGGCACAATTGAGCTCTGGAATGGAGAAATTTTTCCATCTCCCAAGCGATGACCAAGTGCTGCCACAGGCAAAGATGGTGCCTTTTGTCCAGCCCTTTCCATCCCTCGGGCATTTCCCCTCTCCTGGACTCCACCTCCACCCCTCTGCAAAGCCTTTGTGGGGATGTCAGAGAGTGTTTGGGCAGGAGGCCATGGTGCCAAGTGGAACCAGAGAGCTCCTTGGTTCTGGAGCTCTGGTGTCCCCCTCAGCGACGAGGGCTGAGACACCAAACTGCTTTAACAACAACGCTGAAAAGTCATGGAAAGCTGGGCAGCAGCAGGAGCTGAGGAGAGTGGGAATGACAAAGGTCAGTGGGAATGGAAGGACACCATTCGTCCTCCTTTGCTGGGAAGAATCAGCCTCCTCCTGGAGAACAGGAATATTGCAAGGGTTTAATGGAAAAGCCTGAGGGATGAGAGCCTCCCGCAGCTGGGTTTTGCTCGGAGCCACTCTCTGCCTTTCATGTTCCTTTAATATCAATAAAGGCAGAGCTTTTGCAGGGAATAGTGGGAACTCAGCGCTGCAGTTGGAGCAGCGTGGGAGGAGGAGGCAAAGCAGAACCAACAGGCTTTGGTTTGCCTGGCTCCCTACACGAGCTCTGTGGAAGCTTCAAGGAACAAATTAGATCAATTCTGAGCACATAGGCTCAGTTTTAAGATCCCAGTAGTTTCAATATTGCTGTCACAGGTTCATCTGGGGCTTTTAACTCTGTATTTCAGAGGGAAAAACGGGATGTGGCTTCAACTAGGCAGGACAGGACCTGCCTGCAAGCCAGGCACCAGACTTAGTGTCTGATTGATGAACAAAAAAAACCCCAAACCCTCACAAACAGCCCAAACAACCCCATCATTGCTCTTCTTCACCTCAAAAATGGAGGGAGTGGCTGACTGTGCACGTAATGCTGGAGCTTGTAGAGGCCTGGAGAAGTTCAGTTGCTGAAAGCAACTTTTGGACCATTTCTGCTTGGTTTAGATGGATTTTTGCCCTGGCAGGAACCCCCAAATCAGGGTTGGCAGTCACAGGTTGTGCAGAGAAGTGGGGAGATCATTTCCCTCCCTCCTCCAGGCCTCCAAAGCCCAAATGAAGCTCAACCACCCCAAACCCAAAACGCACCAGCTCAGGGAGCTCTATCCTTGTGCCAGGCAACTCAGTAAATAATTTTTGTTGTGAAACACGCCGAGGGCACGGTGCGGTTTGTGAACCAACGGTGTGTCTCGAGGAGCTGCTTACTTTGGGTTGGTTTGTAGGGAACAAAGGGTTCTCACCTCTCCCATGACAGCAATTGGGGTCTCCCCAGTTGCCTGGGCCACACGATGCTCCACCAGGTAGAACATGTACTCGTCGTAGAGCAGGCGGATCAGGTGGAAGGAGCCAAAGCTGGCGGCGCTGCGCAGGGTGAGGTCCCGGATCACCATGGAGCTGGGAAACAGTCAGGAATCGCAAATTTGGGGTGAGTTTTACGCCTCTGCCGTGGCTGATGTGAATTCTGGACCCTAGAGGTACTATGGGACCCAACACTGTTCTCTGCCTCTGACCCAAAAGTATCAAAACACTGTAAGGAATTAGTTTGTGGAGCATCCTATCCCCATCCTGAAAGGATGCCAGAACCACAGTTAACCAGAGTTCCATGGGAGTAAAGAACCTGGCCTTGGCCTTTCAGGGAGCTCTTTACATGCCCCAAGCCTGATGCAGAAACACTCCCAAAATGAGCAAGAAAACGTACCTGTAGAAGGACCACTTCAACAGGAACTGCCTGGCTGCCTTGGGGAAGCTGGGGCTGCCTTCGTGATGCTTCAGCACCTGAGTGACAACATTGTCCAGCCAGCTGGCCCACTGGTCCAGAGAGCTCTGCTGCTGCAGAGTGAGCTTGAAATCCTGCTCCAGCTTCTGCACCATGCCCTCCTCGCACTGGCACACCCACGAGGCCTGCTCCTGCTCGGGAGGAAGGGTTCACAGTTACTCATCTCCTGCTCGGGAGGAAGGGTTCACAGTTACTCAT